>VTPC01001513.1:67575-85866 GCA_011009095.1 Ignelater luminosus
AAAAAATCATCTATGCGTGAAAAAAGATTCGTTTTTTCACGGAGTCGAATTTGGAATGCTGAAAAAAGAGGTCGACTTTGCCCGTGTTTGGGGCTTTGGTCGCCAACGTATGGGCTGGCCCATAAGGGCACGGTACCGGTCTTTCTGTAGTAAAAACCTAGTCGTACCGTGAATTTAATTTTTAAGTGCTCTTTGTGAGTTTTATAGTCTTCTTCAGGAGTGGGTTCTAGAGAACAATGACTACATGCTTGTCGGCTCTGAATTTCTAAGTTCAGTAGTAGAGATGATTATTCTTAAGTAATTAATTTCGCAATTAGTTGCCGCCCAGCAAATGGAATTGTATTGTTTAACAGCGAGGTTGTGGAATTTTCTTTTGACCAAGACTGCAGCATCTTTGATGTATTCTCTGTTTGGTGAAATCATCGTATCGCCATTAGTGTCTGATGGAAAATGGCATTCTCTCCGTTAAAATTAAAGTTTAGTGTTTTGTGAAATTTTAAATGTTTCTAAAATTTGCTGTGAATGTAATCACGCCTTCTCGTCGTTTGATATTTGATTGGATTTTACCGTCAGCTGTAAAATGTTACTGGAATTCAAGAATCCTCCTGACTTCTAGAAGCAGTAAAATTATTAGATTTTGTTTACTGAAGTTTATGTTCTATAAAGTTCGCTTTTAGTTACAAGAGAGAGAGAGAGAGAGAGAGAGAGAGAGCGTACTCTAAGATCAGGAATGTGTCTTGAGTTTTGATGTACATGGTGTTATCCCCTGAGGTACCCATATACAGGGTGTTACCCTACGAGAAGCTGCGTGGGTTGGCCGATAGTTTCTCTCTTTTATTTTCAGCTTTTGATGCCTTCTAGGTAACTTTTTTGATTCTCTGTTGAAATTTAAGCTTTAGGTTTAGGCAATAACGTGATTATTTGGGTTCTAATCAGTAAAGTAAGTAGATTAGTTAAGGGTTGTAACTTTTATAATGTAATCTTGGTTGCCTATGACTACTGCGTTATCGTCGTTGTAAATTGTAAATTAATAAATGTTACTTTCCTAATTATTAATAATAAATATATCGGAATTTATAGTATATATTTAATAATTTATATTATATTTATTGTGCAATTTCTTTATAGTATAACCTTTCCAACACTGTAATCTTTGTTGAATTAATATAACAATGCTACTGAAAACACTGATGGTTCATTAATAATTTATTGTAAACTACCGAATAGCAATAAATAATAATGTGCTACCAGCTTGCTACGGAATATTGCGCATTGAAGACACTAATAAAGCATGAATAGCTTTATTATCCATTATGCAGAAACTATACTTTTATGTTTGAGTTTTTTGTAGTTAATCGATATGTGGGCAGTAGGAAGTCGGTAGACAGTATTGAGGAACTACCTTCAAGGCACCAATTCATTTGAAAATCAGTATGCGTGGTTTTGCATGCAAATTTTAAGAATTCAGATCGAACAGCAATTTGTGTAAATGTTAACAATAATTTTCAACAGGTGAGTCATACGCACAGCAGAGTAGCAACGGGTTTCGGCACCACACGACCTTTGCCCTCGCAATTAGTATTATTTTCAGACGTAACAGTAGACATATATGGTGTGGGAGTAGTTGACCTATGTGTTACATGTAGGACGTCGAAAAAGATCGCCTTTATCTTTTAGGGAATTAACATTGCGAAAGTTGTAACATAAAATATTATTTTATATATGTTTAAAGTCGTCGTTTAGTACACGAAAACAAGTAAATTTACATAACGTCTCAACAAACATGGACAAAGATCTGATGGTATCGCGATAGTGTTATCTATAAAACAGGAAGTTAAAAATCTGAAATTCGTTTGTGTAGAAAGTTTAAAAGTTGTTTTAATTATCTTAATTTCTCGTTATATGCTGACCTTTTTACAGAACAAGAACTGTTTAACGTATGAATTAAATCCACGTTTTTCAGTATAAATAAGTTTTCTATTTGTTGAAGATGATTATTTAGTACAAAAAAGAAAATAAATTGTAACTAAGTGATTTCTTACAACAAACGAGCATTATACACGTCAAAGTATAATTTTATATAATAACATCTTGCATCTGTCGTTTCTTGAAGTGTTAGCTTTAGCATCATTTTATAGTCTAACAGTACTATACCCTACAACAACTTACAAATTAAATTTAATATACCAATTAAACTACGGGGAACGACATACTATCTTTGTACATAATTGTAATTTTCATCTCTGAAGATACATTACATTAATTCTTATCTTAATTGTATAATTACATTAAATAACGATACGGATAACGAAGGATAATATTCTAGGGTGGTTTACATAATCAAGTTGCATCATACAGGATATGGAAGAATTTAATCTTTTATCAAGACTGATGTCTGATCTATTTAAACAGAATAAAAAACACATTTCTCGAATTGTCCAAGTTTTATATCAGATTTATATGTATGTAGTTTATGTCACGCCCGTTTATTATCCCTGTTATATTATACAAAAATTGTTAACATGTTACGTAAAATGTTATTAAAAAAGAATTGATGAAATATTTTTATAAACCACTCCTTGTTAATACAAAATTGTACTTAAATAAAACTCTAACAGATATAAATTTAGCTTTTTTGTTCATTCAAAATACCAACGAGAAATTAATTATTTTAATATTCAATCATTTAGGACAGTTGTTGGGTTGATGCAAAGGTCAAAAAGTTATTATAAAAGCATGTGTAAAGTTAAAAATTGCAATAAACACGATGATTTCAATAGATTTATTTATGATTATGACAAATGTTAAAGATTTAAATAAGGAAAACATGTGTGATCAGTTATCTTTATCGCTTTATCGGTTATACATCAAAAGCGCCGCTAGTCATTTAAAATATTTTGTTTTGGATTCTAAATCTATCAGATATCTTCATTTTTATTGTTTGTGTTATTAAGGGTAACCAACCTTATATACTTGAGACATTAATTAGTTTTACGAGGCTATTGTAAAAGTGCGAACAACAGTCTATATTTTGAAGAAAGAAGAAATAAATTTGAGACCGAAAATAATTCTTTGATTATTAGAAATTTGAAAATAAAAAAAAATCTTGAGAGTCTTAATTGAGGTTAGCCAAGTTTACTGGACACGGCATAGTAGAAAATGGTAGGATCAGACCGCTAGCATTCGCCAGTAAACAGAACTGCTAGGAGAGCAGGGAATACATAACATCAGACAACAATACGCCATAGACGTCCATTGGGCAATGAGGCGGAAGGGATGATCCAACAGAGCGCCTGTGCTCCGCTACGCAAAGTAAACCCGGACTGACGTGAAAAGGAGGATAGGATGAGACTATTGAGGCACCATCGTCAACGTCTTTACCCTTCTGCGCATCACACTTAATTAATCGCAATTTTGCAGTGCAAGCAGACGTTTTTAAAAATAAACTGGTACCCAGAATAAGAGGCGCAGCAATATCCACTGCTTTAATAGTCCAATGTACAGTGAAATGCTAAGATGCAAGTTACCTTCAACAGTTAGAAGAAATTCAAAAGCATGAGAATTTGCAAGGACTCCTGCTTAATTAATTAGTCTAATTAATTCATCGTTACAAAACGGCTTTGACGTATGAAAACAAAAAGAAAATGAAAAACAATAGTTGCAACCTCAGAGAAAGAGAGAGAGAGAGAGAGAGAGAGAGAGAGAGAGAGAGAGAGAGATCTATTTAATATCCATCAGTATTTTGTCCTCGTTAACCAAGAAAATCTTGGCCAGGCCTAATTGGTTGAACTTAAATTTATATGCAAATGTTAGAATTGCAAAGATAAAAAATACGCCTACAAGTTGCAGTACTATATGGACTTGGAAGAAGTTGACATCGTCCTTCCAAAATTAATTCGATTATAAACTAAATCTTTAACCAAGTACTAAGTTTAAGCAGTAATTGGTTACAGAAGGTGTTTTTACTGGGCTTAATACAGTTGGTTCGTTCACACTCCTAACTATACCCTGATGAGGGAAGACAGGAAGATTAAAAAAATAACAGCGTAGTAAAATGATGGAAGATATTGGAGGTAAAAGACTTCATTTCTAAGCAACTTGTACAATATTACCAATGTCAAGCGGAAACATATCATGTAATTGAAGAAAACAAATTTTGCCGTAATAATTATGTTGATCTACGTAGTCGGATGTATTCCCAATATGTAGAGCTATACCTTCAATCTAAGTCTAGTATATTAATTTTTATTTTTACGTGCATACAGAAACTATAACCTTGTAGCTTCTAGAGGAAGGAATACTCCTTATTCACAATAAGCATCCTCCAAGGGATAGATGGTCTAATGCAAAGATGGACAAGGAGTGCACCCGGGGTCTACTGAGCTACATAAGCTTTCAACTTAATCCTTGCCTCTTTTACCATCTATAGCCAGTGTTGAATGTTTTGTCCGTTATTTGCCGTCTCCATTCTTTCCTGTCTTTCCATTCCAGTCCTATCTCTATCAGGTAATACTGGATCCCTTCTTTCCATCTGCGCCTTGGTCTGTTCTTGGATATCTTTTACACTCTACCCATTTGCCAAACTTTTTCCCCAGTCTCACCTTTGGCATTGTCAGCATATTGCCCAAACCATCTCAGCGCGTTAACCCTAATTCTTGCTTCTATCGGCCTCACTTCTAGTCTTCTTCGTATTTCGGTATTCCTCACCTTGTCCAGCAGTTTTAAGCCCGCTCTCCGCCTTAGTACCTTCATCTCACTTGCTTGTTTTCTTGCTCTCTGGTTCTTACTCAATGTCCACATTTCCAAGCCGTACTATGTCAATACAGGTACATACAAGACGTTGAACATTCTTATTTTTGTTTTTGTATATAATTCTTTCCTGTTGAAAACCTGTCCGTTGAGTGAGAAATATAGTTTTGTGGTGGCGTCCAACTGAGCTTCTATCTTTCCATCCTTTGTTATCTAAGATCTTAAATTTTTGAACTGTTTCACCTGTTCCAATTCAATTTGTTCTATCCTTATTTTCACCTTTTGCGAGGTTTTAGCATTACCATCGTCTTTGTCTTGTCCATATTAATTTTTAAATTATGCTTTTCCAGCTTCTGGCACCATACTTGCAGATTATGTTGTGAATCTTCTTTTTTATCTGCTAACAGTATGAGACCATCACTCTCTTCATCTTGTAGTAATCTCATGTTGGTTTTTTTATTTTCGTTGCATACTTTCTTAAGACTTGATCCATAACTACATTAAACTAAAAAGGGCTTAGTGCCCCCCTTGTTTTACTCCTGTGGTAGTTTCAAAGTTTGCAGATGTCGCATTTTCAGTTCTTACGTAATTCTTTTCATTTTCATAGAAACATTTAATGTTCCTTATTAATCCAGGGTTTACATCACGTTCCTGCATGATGTTTCATATATCTTACCTTACCACTGAGTCGAATGCTTTGGTGATATTTATAAAACAGATGAATATCTCACCATTCACTCCAGTCGTTGGTTCGATTAACTGTTTTATTATATGTAGCGCATCTAATCTGAAACCATTTTGGGTATCGTCCAACTTGTGTTCTATCTCTGCTCTCAAGCGTTCAGTCAGTATGGATTCGAACATTTTCTCCACAACACTCAGTAGAGAGATATCTATCTCTACAGTTCTCACACTTACTGGTATCCCCTTTCCCAAAAATCAGTAAGCATTTCGTTCTTTACAATTATTTTGTTAAATAGCTCTAACAGTAAGGTCATTCCATTTTTCCTACGTGTTTCACAATCTCCGCTGTTATGCCTTTGTGCACCGGCGCTTAGAGATTAGCTGGTCCTGGACTTCTTGTACGTAGTTGTTCTCCGTCTCGATTTTGTTTATTCTCTGCATGTCCTATTTTTCTCTTACTGTATCTAGGAGACCTTTAAAATAGTCTCCCCATCTCCCCATAATGTCTAACTCTTTTGTTAACAGCTGTTCATCTTTGTTTTTATATAAGTGATTTCATTTGTATTCTTCTTTTCAATTCTTTTACTACACTGTAGAATAATTTTTGATTCCCATCAAGAATTTTAGTCCAAACTTTTCCCACGCTTCTTTCTTCGCCTTTAGAACTATATCTTTCGCCCTCTTTCTACTTGCCTTATCTCATAGGCTTCTTTTGTTTGACTCTTTAGATTTTTTAATCATGTTACTTTCTTTTTTTTATAGCCAATTTTATGTCATTTGTCCACTAAGACGTTTGCTTTTTATTTATTACTTCTGCTACAGTTCCACATGCATCCTTCGCACTCTCTGTCATACTGATTTTAAGTATCTCCCATAACGTTTGGATATTATGCTCGTCTTCGCTTATATATGGTTGCAGTCTCTTGTCCAATTCCTCTCTGTATCGATCTTGTATTATGTTTTAATTTTTCTTGTCTTTTTGCCTATATATTGTTCTTTTATTTTTTTCTTCTTGGGGCAGCCTGATTTTAGCTTCCACCATTTAATAATCGCTTCTCACTTCCATACTTCTTCTAAACCTTGTATCTTTCATTATTTCAAACAGTGTTATTGATACAGTACATAGTCCAAAATAGATTTTTCATTTCTACTCATCTTACTCGAGTATGTATGTGAACTTTTTTATGTTCGAACTTAGTGTTCGTAATTATAAGTTTGTTTTCCATATAAAACTCTAGTACTTAGCATTCTGTCATTTATTGTGATAGTTTCTTCTTCATGTCCATGTCTCCCTCTTCCTCCTTGAACCGGAGGTACCTTAAGAATTATGATTACTACGAAATACAGCGCCACCAAGCGTGATGTTCCCGAGTAGAAACTGAGTTTCAAATATTCGTGAATTTGCATGGTAATGCAGAAATCTTAACAATTACACTGCTGGGGTGAGTATAAGTTGCCCACCGAACCAGATTAAAAAGTGGTGTTTAATATGGTTCCCGCCACTTTTTCGTTTCCAGCCGTGGTGCACCGCGTTCCTCACCCAAAATCAGTCGAGAACGTAATGCGAGATTCCCGACATATCAGAGATCAATTTTCTATGCTTGGCCTTTACACGCAGTGCACACAAGCTGGACACTGGAGCTATAAAGTTGGTTTTTATTTTCAACTTTTGTAACGATAGATGTTTTCAAAGACAATTGTGACTAATGTAACCAGAATCAGAGATAGAGCTCTAAAAACATATTTTATTGTAGATAAGCCTTTTGTACGTACAGAATTTCAATGAAACGTTTTAGTTATTATTTTCAATGTCCCAACAGATAATTTCGGGAATAGGCTGCAGGAATAAAATGTTGCCTCAAAATTGAGTGTTGAGTATCTTTCTCTTAGCTTCTAGCCTTTCTACTGAGTATACAAGTGAAATCTCATCTTAACTCTTCTCACATTCCTTCTACAATTCTTTTTTTTAGATTTGAAAACCTTGTAGTGCCGCCACTGGATGGAAGAAATGTTTTTGTTAGTTATTGAACACTACACGGGAACGAACACCCCAAACGGGAATTCGATATCTCGTAAAGTCTCTACTTCAGTCATTCCTTACGCAGTCTTATGAAGCTTAGAACAATGGTGGGTATCCCCAAAAACAGCACCCCTTCTCAAATTCCTTATTTGTGGGTAACAAGTTCCAGGGGATTTTTTCGACCTGTGTTTTCCTTCTTCTATCGTGATGGAGGGACAGTATAGGATCTGTGTTGGGCTCTATCGAAATCGAGTAAATAATCGAGTTGTAAAAAGTGTGTATGCCCAAAAAAAGTCTTCTTGACCTTTTGCAACGCTCATTTTTTGTATTTTCTTTACAAAAATCCTTTGTATACAAAGCAACGTATGAGTGTCGTCAAAATCTATGAATGTACGGTTAGTTAAAGTTCACAAAAAAAACAATAATAACTTTGGGTGTCAGACACCGCGCAGGGTGATCTTATGTTGATTATTAACATTAATTGAAATGCAGTTTATGATCGATTTCCTTACTCGGTCAGTGTTACAAACTTACCTAACGCAGAAAAGCAGATTATAGGATTAGCTCATCATGAAGAAGTAAATTTAAAATAGTTCATATATAATATGTATCTACAAAGTTAGACTCAAAGTACTTGAAATTTATAACTATGAGTTAAAAAAGTTTAGATTACAAGACGGTATAATATGATTAAGACCAAGGACGAAGAACAACACTAGAAGAATTTGTTCCTTGCTGTACATTACTAGCTGATTTGGTTCTGATAGAGATCTGAATACCTATAGGTGCTACTACTTTTCAGTTGTTTATGAGGTTATTTTCTAGTTGAGCTTGACAACTAATTTTTATTTTGATTGTTTTAGAGTATTTTTTTATCTTTACTATTATCCAGTTAGAAATTTTAAAACAAAACTTTAACACCAGTAGTCTTCATTTCATTATCTGATACAGATTTTTACCTTGTGTTATTGTTTCATTTAAGGATAAAAATTTATTACAGAACATATAGAAATAGTAATGGAATTTCTAGAATGAACTAATCCGTTCATTTTCCACATCGTTTCTTTTTATAAAATCCCCATAATAAATTGAAGCTAAAAATGTCAAAAACACCAATAAATACGAGACGTTAACAAATTGAAGAATTTACGACTTACAATGTTAAATTGAATTTTTTATTGCATTCTTGTCAATAGTAGCTCCCATTTAAATGTACAACCAGCCACTTACGTATGCTTTTACTACTCTAATTGAAATTTATAAAAGTCATCAAAAGAAAGGCCTTTTTTGTATAAAAATGTCGGAACAAGAAACCACTTTGTAAACGTCACGAAAATGCTTTTGGCAATTTACTATGTAACGTCTTTAACATGTTTCCTTTGATTTTGTTATTAAAAAAACGACATTTTTAAGTTTACGGCAGCGCAAAGCATGTTAGAAATATTTATATTATACGACACATCATATATTCAATTCGGAAAAATTTTAGTTATGTGGATAATAAACTCAAACTGACCTTGTTATAAATTATAAAACCTCAACCATTTATTATTCTCTTATTTATTGCAAGGACAAGGACTAACTATGATGATTACTTTCATTCATGATTTTATTGCATTTTCTTGGTATTTTTCATTACGAATAATACAGAATTAAATATACATACTTGCTTACATTTTTAAGTCAATATGTAATAAGAAAATTAAATAAAAACTGGTTCTAGGAGGAAAAAAACTTGAAATTAAAGTTTTTTGCTTTAATTCTACCGCTGTCTATTTTCATTCTAAATTTAAAAACTAAACAATTCATTCAAAACTTTTTACTATTTAACTAGTTAATTATGCAAAAAAGGGAGATTTCCGTTAAAGAAGTCTGAAAAGTTAGAGTATGTTTTATATTTTTCCAAACTTGTTTTGCGCTGGTCACTACGGTGATTTGTGACTGCAAAAAGTTGTGCTTTTCAAAAATATCTCATGAATTAATCTATTATCCAAGAAATACAGGGTCACATGATTGGAAAGAATATTTTTCCGGTGTTTCAGTCAAGGAGGAACTCTAAAGACATTTATGCTATCTTTATAAACTATTAATACTGTGTGGTATAGATTTGCCCAATTCTAGCTTGCAAAACTGTTTTGGACGGAAACGCATACGTGCCAAGAAATGTTTTCTCCTAGGAAAATAGAACTAACCTTACTTCTATCGAACCTCAGTATCTAACAGTTTTAATTCTCAAGTTTCTCACTTCAAATATGAATGCAATGAATATAGTACACACAGTTAGTTTACTTTTGACATCATCAGCAAAAGGTGTTGAGGACTAAATCCAATTCTCATTGAGGATCTAGACTGGATGGAGATATTATGAAAAGTCAAAGAAAGTCCCATAGAAACATAATATCTGAAGTGAGACATTAACAAGAAAAAAAAAGAGGAAAGATCTTTGGAGAATCACAATATCAGATACTAGATATCGTCAGATCTATCAGAAGAAAAACGCCAAAGTTATCCTTATTATTGCCAAAAGTAGCAAGAAAGTTTCAAAACGCTTTACAATAAACAAATGAATAACACTTCAGCGGCTAGGTTTCGAGTTTTGCAGTGCTCAGTCTTTGTAACTAATCAGGAGTAAGAAAATATCAAAATGTATAAGATGTTGCTTGAGAAAAGGGTCGATGTGTCATGCGTTTATGGAATACTTTGCACAGTTGGAAATATTGTTAAAAGTTAGACGTAATTGTTTTGCATGACTTTTCTTAGTGATATCTTTTGTTGTCGCTTCAAAAAACGGAATCCTACGTTTTCTTATATTTCTTATATTGAAAACAAGATATGTGAGGCAGCTATGAGTCATAACCGCTACTATTTGCTCTTCCTGCGGCACACAAGAATTTTTTTTGTACACGCAATTTTCAGCTTCATTTTTCTGTTCATTTCTTTTCTACAACAACGGGCGTGCATGTAATCTCTGTTTTATCCATGACTCTTACTAGAAATGTCCTTTGAATGTCAATCTTTGAGCATGTATTGTTTGTTGCATCTTATCTAATTTCTAAAAATTGGTATTGTCTAAGTCTTTAATGATAATAATCTTAATACGTTTTAGATTGTGAAGCTTTTCATTAGTGCGTAAATTTGTCAAAAATTCAGTTTGTTGAGTCTCTAATAAGTATAGGTATCACTGCCTAGGAAGGCAAAGTTTGAAAGGATGTATCAATAGTTGCTCGTTTGGAGAGCGAATAACTGCCTTTTAGAATTTCTGGATTTTTGGCTTTGACGCTTTATCTCACACTAGCTTCCTTTCAGCATCGTTCATTACTGCTTGCCGACTCCAAAGGAACTGAAGGCCGATCTAGAAGCAGAGTTTTCCTCAACCTCGATGAAGAAGTAAATGCTGGAGGCGCAATGGTCAGGTCGTGACCATGCCTTTGTTACTGTTGCGTCTGGTTGTTTGTAATAAAGTTTGGTTATCAAATAGTGATGGTCTAGAAAAAGTAATAAAGAGAGCCCTAGTAGATGTTGCTCTTGGTGTTGCAGTTTGGAAGGCTGGTGAAGTCATGTGAAACACTAGTAACACTGGCAGTGTTGCTTTTTTGCTTTAGTGTAAAAATGGTGACAGACACTTTGAATATTTTCGCGAAGCATGGTATATGATGAAAAAGTTTCAGGATGAGAAAATGTAGGGTTAGAAATATTCTTGATGTGTTGAAAGAGTGTCAACTCCACTTCCCATTATCATTGGCATATCTGGTATTGTTTCTGTTGAGAAGCAAAAATAGATTGAATAGAGCACAACTCCTTCCTATTCTGTAAGTGACGTGCCTTGATCTTGATCTTTACTAAATAAAACTAAACTAAAAAAATATTTTAAGAAATCTACGGTATTATACAGAGTGTTTTCTTGTTATTTCGACTTTCGAGTATTTTTTAAGACAAAAACCTAAACATTTCTAATAGATAGCTCTAATTTAATAAAACATAATCTGCAACTATAAATGAAGAAATTTATATCTTGTATTATGATTTGTAATAATTCTGTTTGTTTCATCTGTTTGCGTCAATGTGTTCTCATTTTTATTGTTTCCACTCCAGACTCACATCTAAAGCTTCCAGCTGAGGCTCAATTTATAAATAACAGCGTCGAAAGGCTGTGTCACAATTTATAAAGACGTTTCAAAGGAAAGTAGAAGGTGGATCTTTAACAAATGAAAATGCAAATTGCAATTACAAATTGAAGTTAAGAATTTCACCCTGCAGAACATGAAAGCCGCTGATTCAATATAAGTATTGTTGATATCACTATCCTCCATTAATATATTGTTGATACTGCTTGTACATATTTCAAAGGGTAACCGATCAAGTAGGCGATCAACTAAGAAGCCAAGATTGGCCCGAAAACCAAATCATCAGCTTCAGTACGATCTACGTTTGTCAATATTCCAAAATGACAGTTCCAAAATACAGGATGTCCCAAGTTTGAATTGGTTAAAACTTAGCTCGAGAAGTTTTGAAAAATTGCTATTTTACTAGAAAATGATACATCTCAGGAGACAAATGTAAAAGTCTAATTTAAATTTATCAGTTGTCTATAAGATCTAAAAATTATAAAATTGCCTGTTTACTTATAATTTTAATGTTTGTCAATCTCAGTACGGTGACTATTATGGCGATCACCCGCCTATTTAAGACTTGATGTTATACTAAACTGAAATTAACCGCAAAAAGCGCTACTAAAAGTTTATTTAAAATTCATCAAAAGCTCAAAACATTTTTATAAGATAAATTAGCAATCGTTAATCGTTAACTTTATCCAGTTAAGCTTCTTTTCAAATTTTCTAATTATCAAACAATGAAGCTCTTAAAATATCAAGAAAGCACAATCCATTATTAATAAGCCCAGAGAAAATTTTTAAATGCAGTTGTCGCAACCTCCTATTGAATCTAATACGGGCGTGCATTGTCGCCCACACAAAGAGGAATAGTATACAATGTAATTTGCGTTAATAATTCACTATTAAAAATCCACAGGTGTGTTGTATTGTTTGCTCCTGTATGTTTATTTTTTTGACATATCACGTCCTTGTCGGTGAGAATTTCCTTGTTATTATTGTTATTAAAAGGAATTTCTAGATTATTTCCACCTATTTTACAATAATAACATTAAAATGATTACTCACGTCTTTTGTAAATAATATTCGATTATATTGTCAAGGTTTCTCCTCTATTGTTAAAAAGAAATAAAAGCCAATTTAATGAGGTGTAAAACTGATTCTTTCGGTTCGTTATTATTACAACATTTTGCTTTGTCTAACTAAAATATTTTACTAACATCATTAATTTTCTAACGTTGATCCATAAATCCCATCTTCATTTTTAATGCAACATTAACTTAAGCTATAAAACCACGAAAAAAATTAAGAGTACATGCATTCCTTAAACCTTTTATGTGTATTAGCTAGAGGGCGTTTCTCATATTCCCACAAAACGCTACGTAATTTTAAATTTATCAAATTTGATTCCAATACATTTTTTGTCGTTTTTGGTTATTAAAATTTGTCAAACAATTACCTTAAAAAATGGTCCAAAAAAATCGTTCTGCCCTAAGGGCTTTTAATTAGTCTCAAGTTTGCTTCTGATAGGTAGTATAAGTTTCCACACTCGTGTTATGAGATATTGCATTCCTACAATATTCGTCCTGCCCTCTCTATTAATAACAAATAAATTAAACTCTGTTATGTTAGCCGCCAGTAGTCAGTAGATAATAATCATGTAATTAAAATATCTGAAGTCGTTCATCTAGTAAATAAATAGCTTAGATGTAAACTGTAAAACAAGTCGAAATTATTTGTGTAAGAAATTGCAAATTACATGCTTTTAAATTGATCCAGTTACACTTTTTTAAATAATCAACTATAATTTTATCAAAAATAGAAGTGTAGATGATATTTTCTCAGATACAACTTTGTACAGAAGAATCTTCGTTAAACAGGTAAGTAATAGAAATTGTACTTTATGTTTCTTTAAGTGATTAAGGATTAATTGGAGACAAAACCGCGTACTTTCCCACAGTACAAGAATTTATTTCCGTATCTCATTACACCAATTCAAAGATTCTGCTGATAACTAATATAATTAACAGAAACGCTTAATATTCAATTAGTGTTCAATTAAACTTGTTGTTTATTAACAATATACTCTGAAAAGTAATATGGAATGAATCTCAGAAGAGTGAAATTTAAAAAGAGAGTAAATAATAAAAAAGAGGAAACTTTTATTTTCGTCCTGATCCTACGTGATTCTATTTTAAAAATCTCATTTAAATAATAATATCATCTTTAAACAAACATCGTAGGCCTGATTAGTGTTGAACTTGTTTTTAGGTATTATAGAAATAACTTCATGTGTTTTATTTCTGTGGTTGTTAAAATAATTGTTTCAGTTTTATTTTATTTGAAAGAAGGAAGGTTCTTTATTTTAAAACTTTCAGAATTTGTGTATTCCATTAAATTTGAATTAAATTATCATTAATTTAATAGCACTATTAATAGGACTATATTTCAACACCAGAATGGATAACCCATGACTGATTCAATTTTTTCTGTAATAATTGACAGGGGCAAATGTTTTAAAATCACAAGCAAATGGAGAATTCTATAGGCAACTCATAAATCGAAATTAGCCTTTTGCTTTCTTTATTTCTTTGGAAGTACCTCAAGGTTCCATCTTAGGTCCAGTTTTGTTTATCGTATAGACTACATATGTCTTAAAACTCGTAAAACATTGTAAAGTACAAGCATACGCATACCTTTCCAGGCCGTTATCTACAAATTAATGCTAATTAACTCACCACACTAAGCTCTAGTTAGCAGCATTGGGCATGAGTCAGGTATGGAAAAAATAAAGAATGACGCATATACTCATATAGATATAGACATAACAATAAAACAAGCTATATAGACTCATAAAAATAAATCTCAACTAAATATACAGTAAAGAGAATAAATCTCGATTAAACACACATCAAAGGTCTGGCTAATGATTCTTTAAATTAAATGCAATTGTCATTTAGGATTAAATCAAATCAAAAATGTTTTAGTAAGTTAGGATCTTTTATAGAAATGTTGGGTTCTTATCTTAAGAGACACATAAAAAGCGAGGTAACAAGAAAACACTCAAGCTTAAACATTAATCCTATATAACACCGTAGATCTCTTAAAAGAATTTTTTGGAAAGATCCGGTCGAGAGGGGAATTTCTCTCTCAAGGTCTTTAACAGATTAAGAAACACTCCCAGTTTCCTTAATTAGGCCACAATACTTGCTACGACAAAGCTCTTTGAGTTTTTGTTCACCAGTGGTTACAAATGTGAATAGCATTGCGGAGCACAACCGATCATGTTTCCAAATGGCAAAAATTACAGCATATTATTTGTTTATTACTAATTTGGTTGTATTATTTAGTTCTACCTGGAGAAAACGTTGAGGCAATTACAGGAATGATGTATTATTTGAAAATTCGTCGAAGTCAGTTTGTACTACCAAGGATTGCTATAACTTAAATAAGAAACTCCTCATAACCATAACCAGGTACTACTAAGAATTCGAAAACCTGATTTGATGTTGAACGGCCTTAAGAAAATCTTGTGAAGCAAGAATGTCTATGTGATTTGGCACCAACAAATTATTCCGCACAATATTAGCCTTAGTAGCTAATTTATTCAATAAATAATTGCCAGTCATTTTTGCTACAGCTGTGATACTGCGATGATCCACCAATAGACCAGTGCAATTAAACAAATAACAGTTCTAACTCAAACATTTGGAGAAAGAATAACAGCGTTTTTAGTTAACATACTCAAAGTTCAAAAAATTCGTTTTAGGAAAAAGCCGCCTATCAAGTATTATTAATAGAAGACACTAATTCCAAAACTTTGATAACTTTAATAGAAATTGTAAGACGAAGAAACTGTAAAAGCTTTCGATACCATTCATCATTTTACAATAAACATAAAATCTGCTTGATGCGAGAAGAGACATGACAATCAATCTAATAGCGCGGCGCCCTCAGATTTAAATTAGCCGCATCCAGAAGGTTGTCTATGTCTGTACAAGCGATGCGGTCTCATTGATATTCTGCTAGAACATACATTTTCTTACAGAATAGTCCCCAAAAACGATCACATTGTTGATATACTGCTTGAAAGGATCTACCCTGGGAGGAAGCAGATTGCGCATCACCTACTTTGATTGGTTGAACCTTAAAGCGCTTGACACAATTATGCATAATCTTTTCAAGTTTTTGCAGATATTGGTCAGAAATCTGGTTTAAGATTTGCCATCTAATCTAGCATATAAATAACAGTTTACGTTTACGTCCAATTAATACGAGGGCGGTTCAATAAGTACCCGTGTTAGAAATGAAGACACAATTTTTTTCAAAAATTTTTTTTTTATTTTTTAACATAGTCTCCTTTTAGAAATATACACTTCTCCCAACGTTACTGCCATTTTTCTAACCCCTCCAAAAAATAGGATTTGTCGAACTCATCAAAATACGTCTCTATCTCGGCGATGACTTCCTCGTTTGAGCTAAATTTTTTTCCCGCGAGCCATTTCTTCATGTTAGGAAACAAGAAAAAGTCGCAGGGAGCCAGATCGGGTGAATACGGGGGGTGCGGCAGCAATTCATAACGCAATTCATGCAGTTTGGCGGCGACAACTCCGGATGAATGTGCTGGTGCGTTATCGTGGTGAAACAGCACCTTTTTCTTCGCCAAATGCGGCCGTGTCTCCTTCAATTTTTTGTCGAAGCTGTCTAATAACTCACTGTAGTATTGTCCTGTGATCGTTCTTCCTTTTTCTAAAAAATCCATGAGGATGACACCGTTCGCATCCCAAAAGATTGTCGCCATGACCTTTCCGGCCGATGGAACCATCTTCGCCTTCTTTGGAGCAGATTCACCGGGAGAAATCCATTGTTTTGATTGTTGCTTAGTTTCTGGTGTGTAATGATGAATCCAGGTTTCATCAACGGTGACAACTCGACGCAAAAACTCCTTCGGATTTCGCTTAAATTGCTCCAAACACTGCTTCGAAGTTAACAGCCGCATCCGCTTGTTGTCCACCGTTAGCAATCGCGGCACCCATCGCGCCGACAATTTGTTCATCGCCAACTTATCATGTAAAATATTAATTGCCGTTCCGGTCGACACACCTACGGCCTCTGCTACTTCACGCACTTTCGTTCGTCGATCAGCGAGAATCATGTCGTGGACTTTTTGAATGATTTCCTCGGTAACCACGTCTGCCGGGCGTCCTGGTCGCTCCTCATCAAAAACGGATGTTCGCCCGCGTTTAAATTCGTCGAACCAATATCTAACTGTGGTCATAGATGGCGAAGTGTCCCCATAAACAGCATCCAACTTTGCTTTTATCTCCTCGCATTTTTTCCCATACAAAAACAGAAAGCGAATTACCGAACGATACTGCTCTTTTTCTATCTTAGCTAAAATCACGAAACACGTCTTACTCAAATGGCTGTCAAATCCAAACTAACCTATCAATCAGTCTGCAATTTGTTATACCGTCGTTTGATAGATGGCAGCACACGATGATAACACCAACTTCCCTCAGGAACGCCTTCTGTCGTCAAACACGGGTACTTACTGAACCGCCCTCGTAGTTTAGTAATTGCATTATTTTTAGACAAAATTTAGAATTTGTGATCGTATGCCAAACTGCTGCACTTAAATCTTCCTCCAACTCTTTTAAGACGGTTTTTGTCTATAAATAGATGTAGTGACTGTAGCTTACTTGACGTGTTAACACAACCGTTTTCCTTCAAATCAACGTACTCTCTTTGGAGTTCCTGCAACTGCAGGACACGTACAGACGTGTGTAGTGCTAGTAGTAACCCTTCTGGTCGCTACTGGTTTCGTTTGCAATTTATTATGAACCCTAAACAATATGCTGTTATTTGGAATTATAAAATATCTTGGAAGCAAATCGCAATCAGGACCAACTACTGAATTGTATGTTATTGGTGCTGACAGTTCTAAAAGGCTGCAATTTAAGCTTGAAGGCATTGTTATAACTTGTAACCGATGTTGACCAGTTCTCTAGATCTTCTTGTAACTATGTTAGCCTGTGTCATCACAGAGCTTCTTTTTGTACAGCCGAACTTTTCATTGTACTGTGCTTGTTTTTGTTTGAATCTCTGTGACCATGTTGGACACAAGGTTTTTAAGCTGCGTGGTTTGCTGTTAATCCAACAGAGTACAATTAATAAATCTGACAAGAAGAATATGTGACCAAACTGAATATTTCAATATTTGAACAAATTTAATAACAATCTTGTTCCTGTTGAATATTGGCCATTTCAGTCAGTAGAACGAATAAATTACCGCACCGTATGCCCTGGAAATTCGTGAAGTTGTACCGTTCTAAAATCTGAGTGAAGAATGCATCAAGATATTTACAGACTGTTAAACCGAAGCAAAGTTTGCTGAATTCGTTTCTATTCCTAATCTAGATTTAGGTGTTACAATGATTGCTTCAGCATTTTAGCCAGAGTTATGACCAGTCCTAACAATTTTCAAGGGTCGAAAAACGTACTGATTTGTGTTAAGATCTGCCTTTTGGTCAACGGAATGTCTGGAATTTTAGGTAGTTAGTATCTATGTTATCTGTTTGAGGTCTTAACTGCTTCCAACAGTCCTAACAGACTTATTTGTATCTTTGAATAAAAGTAGATTTGACTTCATTGATTGCAAGGCGTTTGATCTCAATTTGTCTAATTTATAATTTCTAGTTGTTTTTAGAATAAATATTAACTCATTCT
>VTPC01001513.1:98086-125480 GCA_011009095.1 Ignelater luminosus
TGTGGTCAGTCGACGGTTCACAGGGCAAACATAATTTTCTTTTCTACTAAGCACTTTGTATTCTTGCCAAAATCTCATTTTGATTTAATGACCAGAAGCTCATTTTACAAATTTTTTGTTGGAGTGGTTAGAATTCGTATTTTTTAAATTTCTGCTTTCAAGCTACCTAACAACTTTGAATGTGATTTCAGTTTGAGAAACCAGTACTTTTGAACTTACGTTCTCTAATTTAAAAGAATCTTGCAAATAAAAATAAATCTTGATATTGATGCATTGGTTAATGACTTATAATACCTCTAGCTGCCTCCTGCGGATTACATCATCTAACGAAAAAAAGTAAAGTAAAGCTGTAAAAACTGCTGTAAAAAAATGAGTATAGCTACAATTCCAAATAAGCAACACGAGGCATTGTCCTTTATAGATAAGTTAGTGGTTACTATAAAACACTACGTGGTCGATCGTCCGATAATTCTGAAATCCCGAACAAGGTAAGAATTTGCCAAAGTGTGTTTTGTGTTCTTATCATTATTAATTTCTTTCTTTTTCTATAACATAAGAACGTGATAGAAGAAGTGATACTCATTGTCAGCAAGACCGAAGCGTTCCTTAGACTTTAACAGCAGAAACATGAAAAATTCCATTCAAGTTACTCAGGCCGCATTTTAGACTGACATTTGCTCATACTCATCCATGACTACAAGAAGATCATTTGTACTATCGTACTGTAGGTCTTAGACATACTAAAAAAGAGGCAGTGTTTTTGAAGAATGGAGAACTCTAGGTCTTTTTTGTAGAAGATTAGAGAAAGTTGAAACATCCATTTACTACAACTCGCTCGAGCAAGATTCTAAACTATCATCAGACCTGGAAGACATTTTTGAAAATATCCTACTTGTATTTTCTTTGTATAGCTCCTTCCATCAACTTCTAGCATCTATCAAATTATTAAATTTTCCAGCTGCGCTTTTACAACTCTCTCAAACTTTCCTGTTTGTTAACATTCGTACATTTCTTCAAGAATTTTTATTTTTCTATTTTTTCGTGTTTAAGTTATATAACCCAGAAAAAAGAAAATTGCCATTTTGTTGTCTCTTTCTCGTTTTCCCTTACCAAACACTCACGTTTTTGAAGACACCATACAAAGGTCTTTGTTGCTCCGCGGTATTAATTATTATTACGATGATGATAATAAGAAGTGGAAATAGCTAAAGAAGATGTTAAAACTGCTCCGCAACGCACAGAAAATTGAGTATTGAGCATTATAGCTGGAGGATTTTGAAACTCTCCAAAATAAATTAATTATTAATGTAAGCTGAAAAGATGTTACTTGTGTTACACATTGTTAAATAAAGACATCCAGGTGATATTTGCGAAAGACGAAGGAGACGAATATTGGTTGTATGACGAGAAAACTAGTTGAGGAATTAAAAAAAGGAGATCTGAAAGTAAACTATTAAAAAACAAAATACGAATGCGGTATGATAAGTACCCGTGTTTGATTAACAGATGGCACTTTGACTCAAAATCTGTATTACCAGCTGTTGATGCTATTCTTGAAACGACGTCTGTAAAGATATCTGACTGTTTTTGACAGATTTATAAAGTAATTTTATTTTACAACTTCTGAAAGTGGACAAGTTTGTGTATTTTTGCAATCATGGAAAAAGAACAATATCGATCAGTGATTCAAGTGCTTCTTTAGATGAGAAAACAAATCAAGAAATCAAAGGGAAGTTGTATGAGGTTTATAAGGATCACGCTTCTTTGATGACTACTGGTTCAATGAATTCAAGCGTGGCCAAACATTCGTCTTTGATGTGGAGCGGCCAGCACGACTGATTAAGGTGACTACGCTGAAATGGTCAGCAAAATCCAGCAGACCTCTGGATGAAGATTAACGAGATTGTTAGCATTATAAACATCGCGCGCAAAATATCCTTCACAGAAAATTGAATATGAAAAAGCTAACGGCAAGATGAGCGCCGCGTTTGCTGACAATTGACCAAAAACGGAATTGCGTGACAACTTCAAAGAAATGTTTGGACATGTTAAGGCGCAATCCGAGCGAGTTTCTGTGGCGTTATGTGATCGTTGATGAAATATGAATTCATTACTACACATCGAAAATGAAATTTCAGTCAGCGCAATAGATCTTTCTTGGTGAACATGCACCAAAGAAGGTGAAGACGATTCCATTGGCCGGAAGGTTATGGTCACTGTTTTTTGGGATTCGCAAGGCATAATCTTCATTGATTATTTGGAGGAAGGGAAACAATCGCGGGAAAGTACTGTGCTACTTTATTGAACCGATACGGCGCGGAATTGAAGAGACAACAGCCTCATATGGTAAAGAAAAATTGCTCTTCCACTATGATAATGTCCGCGATTGTCACAGTAAAACTGGTCTAATTAGGTTACGAATTGTTGTCTTATCTACCGTATTGTCCAGATTTGACCCCCAGCGATTTCTATCTGTTTCCAAACATGAAAAGATGGCTTGGTGGAAAGAGGTTCACATTAAATGAAGAGATCATCACGGAAACGGAGACCTAATTTGCACACTTTGCAAAATCCTATTATTTGAATGGCTTACAAGAATTGGAGCATCTTTGAACTTAGTGTATAGAGTTAGAAAAAGATTATGTTGAAACATAAATTTAGCAAATTAAAAAAGAATGTCTCCCCTAACACGAGTACTTATCATACCGCTTCGTATACGATTGTAGGAGGAATTGGAAAATATTTAATTAAAGAAGGTAGAGTAATTAAAGTGCTGCTGAAAGTATAAATAGTTAAAGACGATTATCTCTAATGGTGAAAATAAGGCAGTTTTGATTCTTTGGAACAACACAAAACCATTGCATTATAAACAATGTGAAATCTTGCATTTATAAAACAATAGTTGAAAGTATTGCAGTGCTGAAGTGTGGGACGACAAGAAATGAAGAAATTAGAAAAGAAGCGCTGAAAAACAAAATGAGAATTGCAATAAATCTAATTAGTTTACACAATACTTAGAGGAAAAACCATTGTGTTGGTATAAGTATATGAGAAAAATGGAAGAAGAATGGTTGACATCGAACGTAAGGTCTTGAAGACTTCCTCCAAGAAGAAGAAAGAGAATATGATCAAGACTCATATGAAACGACAATGTGAGGCAAGCAATAAAGGATCACGATTTTAAAATTCGAAAAAAAACAAGTGGGGAAACATTGAAGGAGATGGTAGCTTGGATGCAATGCGGTTGGTGTAATTCCATTAAAGAAAATAGAACTTTCAACTACTTGGGAGGATGTTATATTGTTATTCGAAAATTTAAAATCATGGAATTATTTATTGCAGAATCTGTTGCAGGCATTTCTTACATTTTAAAATCAAAATAAAAAGCAGTCCGTCACAAAACCAAGTCTGAAGCAGCTTGGTTGCGACTGTTTCAGGAGGATGTTTATTGGAGGATGATCAATATTAATAATGACGGCAATAGTTTACTGAATATATTTTTGCTTAATTACTGCACCAAATATTCCTAAATACGTCCTTGTAACAATGGTTTTAATGTCGCTTTGTTTTAGAATTTTTGGCAAAATAAAAACTGTTGATCTTTTTATCTAATGGTAGACCATAACCATCGTTAGAAAGACGTATTTAAGGATATTTGGTGCAGTAATTAAACAAAAATGACGTTTTTGGGTAACAGTCTTAGTTCATTGGTTTAAAACGGAATTTTTATTGGTGTTTTCAAAACTGTCTGTGCGCTCAACGGATTTATATTCGAGCGGTGGATGGTAATTTTGACAAAAAGCTGGTATATTTCAAGAAGCCTGGAGAAACAACTAGCTGTAGCAATAAATTGTCCTTTTGATACAATTTACAAAAGAAATTGCCAAGCATGGTTGGATAGCACTAATTTAATGAAAGCTGATTTTTTGTGTACATACGCTTATCATACAACAACATATCAAAAGTCCTTAGAAATCTTGTGGATGCTTCAACCCAAAAACTGGGTAAAAATTAAAGAGAAAGAAAGAAAGATAATGTTACTACTCAATTAGAACAACAATATCATTTGGCTGGATCAATTCTGTTACATACAACGTGTCTACCAAAATCTAGTCAAAATAAAAACATTTTCTGCAATGTTTTTTTTCCCTTATCTTTTCCTATTTTAGGGTTAACGTCTACATGGGATTTGCGGAGGCTTTTTATATGTTGTTGTATGATACCTAAAGCATGTATACAAAAGCAATCAGACTTCAATAAATTACTCCCACTTGAATGCATAACTCGACTGGACTAAAAGACCGACAAAGGCAGTTTCACTCTGAAACTAGATTTGAGTTTAAAATAATTTTCACAATCATTTCTTCTGACAAGAGTTTAGTAAATGTGCTCTGGGTTACATGTAATAAGAACTCAACAGTTTTAAATAATGAAATAAAAAATGAAAATTGAATCTGTTACATTTGAATGCGTTAGAAACTTAGCAGTAATAATGTATAAAAGAAAATAAACAAGTACAAAACCCTTTTGATCATTTATAATCAATCATTGTGGTTGTGTTGTAAATGGATTGTGAAATTATGCAGTCGTAAAGGAAATTTGAGCAAATTAAAGATTTTTAAAAAAATATTTGTAATACCTAAATTCAAGATTCTTTATAAATCTAGAGTTTTTAAAATTATACGCCAGAAATCAAACAATAAACAATGGATGAACCATAGAATTAAAAAAAGATAATTATGGTACAACTAAAAGCTCTTAAAATGTAATGTTAGGGTTATTAGCGATTATTTTTCTATTGCCGAGACTATTTTATAGACGACGAGGCTATAATAATAAAACCATAGAACAATAAGCTTGCACCACGATATACAAAGTCCACGCTTAATTGACAGTATACAAGCCTGTTATTATCCAGCAACTTGTGCGCTATGCCCAGCTTGCTCGAACTGACAATCGTTTTGCTTTTAGAAAACTGAAGAATTTATACCTCTTACTTCTTATTATAAAATAAGATGTATCCTACTTTTTGTCCAGAATTTACTATTTTTCTTTTTACTTGCAACGTTAATACAACTCATTTAAGCTAAGAATGTTTACAAAAACTGTTAAAAGCGTGCTTGCATGTATTAAAAAAAGTCTAAAAAGTGCAAAAACTTTCTTGTGATATAGTGCAGGTTTGGTTCCGCACAGTTTGGCACGTAACTAACCGTGCCGCTGCTGAATTTGTAACATCACCATCATTCCTGTATACAGAGAGAACTCGACTATGTATTAATAAACTTTTATAATAAGTTACATGGTAAGCGTAAAAAGAAACACCTGGTCATAATCAATAAGAAATTAATTGATTAATTTAATAAATATGCTGATTGCCCCCTAAACAACCGTACACGTAAATGAGATTAAACGTAATAGAAACATGACATTTTGACATGTAGATAAGAAAACCAGCTAGAAAATCTGCTAGCTTGTTAAATTTAATTAAGAAATATATAAAAAAAGAAATATTCACCAGAGATCGACTTTATACGAAAAAAATCTGAACAATTTTTCAATTATTAAACTGCCACACAAAAATACCTAGTCAGGCTCTTAACGCTCCAAGAGATTTATGTAGTAATTATAAATTTCAAATTGCACTTTGAAAGTTTTAAGCGCTGTGGATGAGAATTGTTTAGAATTTGTAGAAGCCATTGGAAAATAAAAAAGAGAATTAAAATTGCGAAATGACTTACACGTACTACATGAGATCAATTAGCTTACATTAATCAGAAAATACCAACGTCCAATCTAATCTATATTAAAATCGCATTATCTGACAGCCCTAGGGATCGATCTTGTGTTACAACAAAGTAACAGTTCGATTTCAGTTACATAAATTAATTTAGTATTGTTATTATTGAAGGTACGCCCATCCAAGTTAAGAATGCCGAGATTATAACCTTGTGCAACTTCAATCCATCATAAGAGATTTATTTATTTTATACATAACTGATTGGCGAAAATTTCGAATGTGTGCCATGTTATAGTCTAGCTAGTCGAAAGAATAGAATATAAATCTTAAAATTACACGGCAAGGTAAACTCTATTGATTGAAAAAAGCAAGAAATTGCTAACTTGATCTTGATAATGTGACGTCATAACGAAAAGCAATTAATGTGGCGAACAATGGCTGCTTATCCGACCAAAGCATCACATTGAATAAACAAACACTGCATTAATGTGTCGGAGTTCTCGCTACAATGCTTCTGATTAGGATTTATATCGTCATAATTTTCAATGAGATCGGTTGACCTTGCTTATTTTTGTTTATCTCCGCTTAATGGTCTTTAATACAACACACAACAAGCCAACACGTAGCAAACGAGAAGATAGCAGTTAGCGTTAGGTTTTTCAAGTGCAATTAAGTGTTACAAATTGATTAGTCTGACCATAACCTGAACAGTAGTAGAAAAATAGAAGTGGCAGGCACTTTTAGAGAATTTATTTTTCCAGTTGATACGGGTTTTGACATTGTTAGAAATATGGTACACGGCGTAACGTTGGATTATTTTATGTAATACGACAGTGATGAATTTGTTTTGAAAATTATATAAGAATTTTTGTGGGCGCAATGTGTATAATAGGTAGAATGTAAAAGCTGTCTTAAATTTAGCAATAACAAGAGAAGTCTTAAGTGATGCTGATGGACGAGTTACACGAGAATTTTTGATATTAATGCCTTTACAGTTAAGTTGATACAAACTAAAGTGTTGTGTACAGCACAAAAAATTACTTTTGTTCTGGGAAAGATTTACTGCATGTATATTGTTTTTAGATTTATCTGCTTGTTTATTTGCAAACCACAATAAGCAAACTGGAGAAATTTGACTTAAAAATAGATTTATGATATTTCCTGGTATCTATTCTTCTAATTATAAGTTTTATGTTACTGGTAATTAATTGTTAAAATGTATCACTTAAGGTAAAAAGACTCTTCACTAGTGAACTACTACCACTTCTTACGGCATCGTACGCGTTGCATGATAACTCTAGTTTGATGTAAATTAGCTATTATTCTCAATGTGAATTACAAAAATAAAGTTGAAGCTATGATAAAACCGAGGGATTTTAAAAAATTTATTTTTTTTAGGAAATTATCAGCTACGCTAAAGACATAAAAACGATCAACTTTTTGCCGTTAATTTACAGCAAAAGTATAATACTTACGAAAATTTCCCTCGATTATATGATAGTTTGTTAATGTATAATGCTACAGTTAAAATCTGGAGTTTATACAAAAATTACTTCAACCCATTTTTTTTGCAACTACAAAATGTTGTTTTAGAGTAAAGTTATAACTGATTTGTGCTGCCACTCGGTAGCATCTTAGAAACTAATATCTAGCTCCTCCCCATAAGCGAGTGCTCAACATGTGCAATTCACCCTTCGATGATTCCAAGTATTCACAAAATATGCGTAAATGGTTATCCTTCCAATCACAATGTATAGTAAAGCTTTTACCCATAGGAATGGTTATGTAATTTCAATTTTATTTAAAGCGAGAAAAAAAAAGTAAAATATATTATAACTTATAAGGAATATAATTAGTATAGGTAAAAACTGTATTGTTGTTAATTGTAAAAGCGAAAATTAAAAGAATGAATGCTGAAAATCCAACACAAAATAACTTGAACTTTTAAAAGTGAACATTTTAGTTCCAATCATAAAATTCTCAGAAACTACCACATTTTTAGTTTTGTGAGGTAATAAAAGTCCCTTTTTAAAAATATTTTCAACCAACTAATATAGTTGAGTGTCAACTATAGTTGAAAGTGGTTACAATTGTACGCGTGATTATAATGGGAAAGTGACATTAGTAGGCAGGAAGAAACGAAGAGGTCATATATCTAATTTAAAAATCAAGGTATTTCTCATTTAATTGAATCAGTTGCAAAAACGACGAAAGTTGATTATTCCCTGAAAAAATTACAGCAACCTGATTACTGGATATACAGGGTGTAAATATCTAACGCCGACAAATGAAACCTATAATTGATTGCTTTTTGTTATGAATTGACTTGAATTAGTAGGTACATGCATGCAGATCATCAAATGTTTTTACAGACCCTTTCATTTAGGAACATTGTAAACTTCAAATGTAAATTCGAAATTGTCCAATTAGATCAGCTATGCAGGATTAACTTGATCATTTGATTAATTCTGCTTTCTGCAACCGGGCATAAAGTACAACTCTTTATTTTCCCCTAAATTTACAAAAGTTCTGGTTATTTCGACATAGTGAAGGGACGATCTGAAAGTTTCAGTGTTTTGTGCCTCCGTAAAATTCCATTTTCATAACTGATGTTGTTTTTCAACAATTAATTCAATCTACTTATTGAATATCCACTCATAATTCATTAAATGCAGGATATGAACGGAAGAACGTATCTGAAAGTAATGCAAGATGCTTTACACATGCTAGATATACCAGATTCTAATGTTGGATTTGAAACAAGTTCAGCAAACAGTACATTTACGACTGAAAATGCAAATACATTCACGGCTGAAAATGCAGTCATCGGAAACGGTTCTAGAGAATTGCCTGAAGAAGCAACAGAGAGCTCCATTGGATCTGCATGCTCCTCAAAGATAAATAATACCAACGACTCTGAAGGATTAGTTGGAAACAGGATAGTCGACATATTATACGTTCTAGAATGCCTGAAACGTATAAATTTACATGGAGAGCGCTTTGGATGCTCAATAAATAATTTAGTTTTTACATTAGAACGTCGATATGGTCTACGATCGAAACTATTCTTTAAGTGCAATATGTGCAACGAGACATTTAAATTGTCAACGGTAGATCCCAATGGCACATCAATGAATCTAAACACCGCTGCTGTAGCTGGATGTATGAGCACTGGAAATGGATACTCTAACATGGAAGAGTTATTGTCTGTGATGAACATACCACCAATGTCTTCGTCAACCTATAAAGAGCATCACAGGATTGCAAGTGCAGGTTGAGAAGCCGTCGCTCTAGAAAAAATGACAGAGGCTGCACAGGAACAAGCTAAACATGCGATATCCATAAACAGCGTTGACGAAGAAGGTTACCCGCTTGTTCCTGTAGTTGCGGATGGGGCTTGGTGCAAGTGGTCCTACAAGACCAATTATAACTCTTTATCGGGAGTTGCTGCTATTGTAGGTCAGCGTACTAGAAAAGTGTTGTATATAGGTGTCAAAAACAAGTATTGCACATACTGCGATCGTGCATCTGCACAAAACCAGAGTCCTTCAACACATGCTTGTGGAAAGAACTATATTGGCAGTTCTTCCGATATGGAGTCTGCTATCCTGGTGGAGGGTTTTAAAAAAAGTGTGGAGATGTATGGTGTAAAATATACAAGATTTATAGCCGATGGAGATAGTAGCACCTACAAGAAGATTTTAGAAGCATGGCCTTACAATAACGTAACCGTACAGAAAGTAGAGTGTAGAAACCACTTACTTCGTAATTATTGCAATAAATTACGATCAATAACAACAGATACAAGCTACCCCATTAAATATCGAAAACTTGTAGAATGCAGAATTAAGCGAATGAGGAATGCAGTTACTGGTGCGATACACCATCGCAAAATGTGCCACAATAAATCCGAAGCCGTTACATATTTACAGAAAGATATAGGAAAACAGCGTATTTGGTCAACACACTAATTGTGCGGAATACTTTTGCACAAGTAAAGAAGAAGAAAATTTATTTCTCCCTTTGTAATCCGTCAGCAAAATGTATGATAAGATCATGCTGGCAGTGAAGTATTTAGCTCACAATGCTAGAAGTCTTATTCAGGATGTCGATAGTAATGTTGTGGAGCAGTTTAATTCTATTATCGCCAAATTTGTGGAAGGTAAAAGAATAAACTTTGCCTTAAATAAATCATATCAAGCTCGCTGTGCGGCAGCGGTCGTCTCTTTTAACACAAAACGACCACATTATTTTTTGCATAAAAATGTATGCACATCAAGTCCTGGAAAAATCACCAAGAAATTAGAATTGAGAAAAATCAGAAAACTTAATTTAGCTGCTTTTAGACGTATGAACGTCAGAAAAAAGCAGAATCATGTGACTGTAAATAAAAAGGAAGTTTTAGGGGATAGTAACTATGGAGAAAACTGCGAAAAGCCGGATATGCCTAAGGAATTATTTCAAGAAGAAAAAAAAACATTTTTAAATAAACTAAAAAGAACAAAAAAAGAAAGAATTAGATTAGAACGAGAAATGATTCTTCAAGCTGAAAGCGGGAAATTGATTGAAGAGAGAAGAAAGTTGCTGACTGCTTCGAACTTTCATAGGGTTTGTCGAAGGCGTAAAAATACAAGCTGCGCAAATCTGGTTCGACATCTTCTTTACGATGCCTCAAATTTGAACATACCGTCACTGATGCACGGCAGAAAATATGAAGAACAAGCTAGCGGGTTATTTACTGATGAACATCTTTATTTTCTGGCAGCAACCCCAGATGGACTTGTAGGTGACGACAAAATTGTCGAAATTAAATGTCCATCATCTGCCTACAACATGACAGCAATAAGTGGTTCTACCAATTCCAAGGGCAGTTACATGTTACTCAACATAAAAATGAAAGTAGAATATGTCAAACGAGATGATGAATTCTGGAACACAGAAATGGAAGAGAAGTTAACGAAATTCAACATGGATTGCATGTTGCCAGAATTAATTGATCCTCGATACACTAGAAATATGAACATACGCGATCCAAACTATATAACAGAAGAAATAGAAAAAACAAGGAACAAGCTGTCTAACAACAAAGCAACGGGGAAAAGAAAGAAAATCTTGAAGAAAGACATAGCACACATCACAAGAATTTGTGATGTCACAAAAAACACTTCAACAGCCACAGCATCAACAGCAACAACAAAAGCAGCAGAAGACCTGTCGGTGGAGAAGTTATTACAATCAAATGAAATTGAAAATCTCGAAGGCATCATATTTCGATTTTTGACATTTTTGGTCACCGATGGAACACTTTCCGACAATTTTTAAGAGCTTTGCTCCTTAACTACACTCATAAACATTACATAGACCTTTCTGTTTCATACGGTACTGTAAATCACCAAAAACTATTAGTAAAAGTATACAGCGTCAACAAAGATTTGGGTTTAACAAACCTTCTGAAATGCTTACTCCAAAACCGTCGTTTCTACGTCACCCTTCAATCGAAGAACAGTCGTTGGAGGAACCAGAAGAAAGGCCTTTAATGAGGAATATAATATATACATCAACAATATACCATGTAACCCTGAAACGAAACGTTTCATGTATGCTGATGACAGGGTCATAGCGGCTCAGGGGAGAAGTTTCGAAGAAGTAGAATGTAAAACCTAGCAGACCACTATGACAGGAACTCGTTGAAACTGAACCTTAAAAAATTCAGGTATGCGCCTACCATCTTATTAACGGCCAGGCCAGGAAAAGACTAAACATAAGCTGGTGGAGACAATCTTTAGAACACTGCACCGTACAGAAATACTTAGGAGTCAAGTTAGATAGTAAACTGACTTATAAGGATTATTGTCAGAACACCAAGGCAAAAATATCGTCTAGGAATAATATAATTCGCAAACTGACTGGTACCACTTGGGAAGCTCAACCAAGTGTGCTCCGAACCTTTGCTTTGTTTCTCAATTGCGAAATACTCAGCTCCAGTATGAAGTCGCTCTGCACATACCCATATAGTCGATTATGCAATAAATGACAATGGCCGAATAATATCTGAACGTTTAAAACCTAATCCAATAGATAAAATTTATCCCATCATAGATATTGGCCTTCCATACATTAGAAGAGAGGTTGCTTTGGAAGTTGAGAGGAAGAAGCAAGCAACTGATCCAAGACATCCCTTGTTTAAGCTTGTATACCTATACAATAATAATAATAATAACAAAGATGATAATAATAAAATGCTTTGTTGCTTTTACCAGATAAATTATTGTGCTCATGGATAGAATACTCCGAATAACACGCATTAAGAATTAGTAACGATTGTTCAAATCCAGCAGTTTTCTCATTGCTCCATCTGGTAAAGCAATTAGAACATGTTCCACTCACTATCGCCAGAACTAAACAGTTGAAGACTTTATTCATTTGGAAGCGATCTTTACGTCGCTTATGTCAGCAGGTAGGAATTTCTAGCAAGTCCATAAGAATAATTTCAAAGAAAGATCTACTCTTTCATCCCTATTCATGGCAAAAACCTCCAAGACTTCTACCAAATGACAAAACCACACATTTAGAATTCTTCTACTGGATTTAGACAAAAATCTGCAAATAGTTTTTGAAAAAATCACGACGTAATTACGGCGACATTTGCTCATTTGGGATTTTGAATTCATACTTTGTTAAAACCACAAAGCAACTGCAAAATTTTGAAATGAGATATCTCAATGTAAACAGGTAATATATGACCGAAATGGTTCAAGGGATTTCGCTAGGTTAGGTCAAAAAGTGTTTTCTGTGTTCAAAGTTCGTAACGTGAGTCACACAATTTCTCTACCTCGTTCACATAACTCGCGAACAATCAATTTCGGGATTTGTTTCTATTTAGGTCATCAAATACTATTAGTAGACACCAGTTTGGAATGTTACCTTCAATTGTTTTAAAACGGTCAAGTTGCTACGGTTTATTAAAAATTTCACCATCAAATTGGCTGTTTTAGGGCTACATTCAACAAAGTTTTTTTGACTATGATACTTCAAGGTCTCTTATTACAGAAAGAGATTTTGCAAAAAACTCCAATCACGAACAACTACGATGGTTTGAAGGTGATCGAGATTCGATTTTCTGTCTACCTTAATCAAAAACCAATTGAAAATCATCCAAACTTGTCTTATATGTTGAGTCACTATGTACCATTTACGACAAGAAGGATCCCGATGCGACGTTCTATTCTGGAGATATGCCGAAAAAAGGAATATAGAGAATCAAACTGCACCTATATCAATCTTGTCTGGAGGTTTCTCCCTAACATATATACGAATTTTGTTGGGATTGATGAATCTTTTGTATTTTTCGCAATTTTTCCTATTTACATATTTGCAAATGCGGTTTGCTTATCTCTATCTGTTTTTTTAAAAGTGAATTTGGATCAATTTTCCGTGACCTCTAGAGGCGAAGCCTAGAAAGATAAAAACTCGTTTCACTGATTCTGTAGACACATTCGTAACTAGAACAAAACTCCTTGGTGCCATTTCAATGTTCCCTATTTCTGGCCCCTCAATGCTGAACACGTGGTCACAGAAAACTTTTTACTGTTTTTTCTGCTATTATAATGCACATTAGTATCATTCTCGAAATCCTAGAAGCGAATATTTTGATTCAGCTAAACATCAAAATAAAATATATTACCGTTCACAAATTATAGATGATAAACCCTGAAACTAGATGCAACTCATGACAAACTTTGAACTCAGAAACAACGCCCTCTTGACCTAACGTAGCACAAAATTCCTGAGAGAATAGACCATTTTGGTCAGATATTACCGATTTTCGTTGAACAGTTCCTCATATAATGTATTTCAGATTGTTCACATTTCATTTTGAGGCACTCTGAAATAAATAAAAAAAAATGTAATCTTTAAGAGTGCAGTATGTAGAAATATTGAACACGTATTTAATGAATATAACGGTTGACTGCTATCACCGTCAGTCATAACCATAAATGCTAATTGATTGCTATCGTTTTTCCTGTTATTTTTTCCTTGCTATTTATGTATCCGAAATAATCAATAAAAACAAATATTTATCATTGAAAATGGTTTCATTGTTTTTCGAAATATTCCCCGCGATGGTCGATACACTTTTGTGTACGTGTCAACCAATTTTTATAGCACTTTTCCCATTCCGATTGAGGTATCTCTAAAACATGCATTTTAAATGCATCAACCGTTTCTTCTGGTGTCGAAAATCGTTGACCACGTAGTAAACAAAAAGAAATCATCGGGTATCCAATCAGGACTGTACGGCGGATACCCATCATTTCGATGTTTTGACCTGTCAAATATTGAGATGTTTGGGCCGATGTTTGGGCCGATGTATGAGAGCTCGCATTGTCGTGGTGAAGGATGATCTTGCGTCGCTGGTTGTTTTTTCTTATTTCTCCAAAGACTTCTGGCAAACAAATGGTTGTGTACCATTCAGAATTGACCGTTCTACGATTACTCCTGTAGTCACATGTCCATTTATCTCAAAAAACAGACGACCATTTGCTTCGAAGTGCTTCTTGCTTGTGCAACTTCAGTTAGGTTCGGCTCATTTTAGAAAACCCATACAGTCGACTGCTGTTTACTTTCGGGCTCATACGCATAGATCCAAGATTCGTCACCTGTGTAGATGTTATATACCGCTTTGGACGCACCACGATTTGCACCAATTGACACGAGCGTTTTTTTGAGTGATTGTCAAATTATGAGGAATCCAACGGCAACAAATCTTTTTCACGGCTAAGTGTTCATGTAGAATCTTGTGTATGCTTGTCATACTAATGCCCAGGAATGCCTCAATCTCACTGTATGTCACATGAAAACCTTGCAATATCCGTTCGCCTAAAGCATCAATGTTTTCTGGTGCAATCATCGATTTTGGACGACCTTTTTTAAATTCGTCCGTGAACGAACGACGGCCACGATTGAATTCACTAAACCAGTGATGTACAGTGGTTTTAGATGATGCTTCATCGCCAAAAGTCAAAATGAATTGATCGATACACTGTTGCTGAGAAAGTCGTAGTAAATCATCACTCGAAAATTTTCACAAGTTAATTTCATTTTTTGACTGAGATGAAATTATAAGTCAGTGTAAACAATATAAATAGCGTTCGTATGACAAAACGTTCTGGGCACGTATACGTCAAAAATGGCAAACTTTACGATGGATAGGTCGGATGGCGCCTAGCAACGCCAGTGTTGCCAATTCAGGATACATAAATAGCAACTCTCGTACCTAATAGTTTGTAACCCTTTGAGTATAGTTTTATATGGCGAATATTCAATGTAACTCTTATTCCAATTACATTATCAAGACAAGAAAATATTTGTTACTTTAGAAACAATAAAAAAATCTTGGTAAGACAGCAATGTAAATTTGCAAAACTCAGACTGTGAATGCTTCAAGCTTAGATATTTCTAGAGTGTGTTCCATTAATCAAAGAGACCGTATTCCCCGATGTTAAGCATACCTACAGATGATTACTTACCTAAGAAAGAACAGGTCTCACCATGTTTTTGCTGATAATTAACTCTAATTCATCTGAATTCGTGAAACTTTTATCAATTAGATTATCCACCGGTCAATCTTCAGCATCTGCTTACTATACATTGTTGATCAGCTTTAAGCATTACCTTTGTGTCGAAGATGATTGCATGTTTGGAAGCTTGTTCCTTTCTATTTTCTTGATGCAGTAATATCAATCATTTGTGTATCTCATTGCTGTTTCCAGACAAGAATGCTAAGAACGGAATTGGGCTTTGTTCTAAAAATATTTATGCTCTTGTTTCTCGATTCAAATACTTTAATCGCTGAGTACCTTAAGTACATACAAGATGTTCCCATAAATCATAGAGTATTAATTAGACATTGACAGCAAATAGCAGACACTACCATATTTAACGGAAACACTAAAAGTTGTGAAGTGGTGTTAATTCTGTTGTCACGTCATTTTAGTAGCCGATACTGTTTCCATAATTGAATTTATTCCAGAGCAGTGGCCTAGGCATTTACCACATTATTATTAGTTAATAAATTTCCAAAAAGAAGATATAGTTGTCAAAAATATCTAGAAACCTCCCTTTTAAAGGTGAATGTCACAAAAGAGCATGTTACTTCTTTACTGATATCCTAGTGTACTATCAACCAGATGCTGGCAAATAACTTCAGCCTAATGAATAAATGAATAAATGTCGGGGTCTAGAAAGAATTACAAACAACATCGTAACATCGATTACTGCCAACTGTTGTGGCTTTTCTGAACGATGCTTCCAGGCCTATTTAATGTTTATATTTTGAAAATTGGAAACTTAAGTTATGTTGGTCTTGAGAATTGTTGCGGATCAACCTACTCAACAATTGCCAACAGTTGTGTTCGCTAAAGTGCATCCTAAATTTTTAATTCAAAATAATCATTTTTTTGAGGAAATTGTCTTAAACCCAAATCTTGAGAATTGGTGTTATTGCTAGTTGCTTTTAAACAACACATACCTGTAAGATAAACTCCGCAATTCAGTTACTCATTTCTTTATGAAGCAACTACTGATCCAAGTGTTTTTCTCAAACTTTTCCGATAATGACACATTTAAACACAAAGCATTTTTTTCGAATGTTTCAGCGTTTGTCTCTTTCTTGAGCGGAAACTTTATTAAAATACTCATTGTGGCAACTTACAGAACAATCTCTATCATATTAAATTATGCTTCCGTTAAAAGTAGAGAATTCGTACAGTTATGAGCTTCTACTCCTACGGAAAAGGTAGGACTACTCATTTTTAAATCGTTTCAAGTATCCAGAAATCTAAAGAAGTTAGTTATATGAAGAAATCACACTGGCTATGGCTTCCGGTTCCTCTATGTTAGAAATTGAGCGGACGCCCAGGCATACAAACTAATCCACCTATTCCTGCATTGTCTGATCAAATTAAATTTGAATGAGACTGACTGTAACTAGGGTACATTATTACAAAGTGAAGAAGGTATCGGTTCTACTTAATTGTTATTTCCAATCTATACAATTCTCACCAGCTGTGCTTCTCTAATGTACAACTGATGAAGAACTGACATAACGATAGCAAGGTTCGTTCAGGAGCAAGAAGAGGTTTGTACGAATTTTATTAAGAGATCTCGTTCATACAGCGTGTAAAGCTGAAAATCAAACAGAACTGCTAGTTCACAATCGGTGATGGAGCTCAATTTAGGTATTGAATTTACTCTGTTGTGAATGTTATCGTCATTCCAATGAATGTCTTTCTAGTATCATTCTGAACAGTTTTTGATATTATAATAGGATATTATGAGTCACTGTTTCAACTCAATAAAAGATGTCTGGATACACATTAGTATGCTTCACGTCATTCGTTCGTGATTCCTTGATTGTGATGATTCTTGATCTTGTATTTATTTTGACATGTATATACAAGGCTAATAAAACTTTCAGTCTCAGCAGCTTTGAGCATTGACACTATGGCAGCCCGATTGGGAACAAATTGTTTTGTATGTGGAGTTTCCAAGAAACCTCTTTAGCATTAAGAATATCAGATACATTTTTTGGAGAAAATGTGTTTCAGAGTATAATAAAGCTTCTGATACCAAAGGGAAAAGTAGAAATAGAATTTAAGATAAAATGTCTTCCTGAATTACATTTACCAAAGCGCACTTGGTTTTGTTACGCAGGATCTTTCAAGAACTTAGTTTAACATCTCCCAAAACTTATATAAAACCCCTTCTGCAAGAATAGAAAATACTTCAAAAGAAAACAATTTTGATGGAAGATTCAGTTGAAAATCTCATAAAATAAACAAAATGAAATAGCATTTATTTAGTGTCCTTTCTCTTTGAGCCTATTTCTCGTGAAATATTCGCCACGCCATAATTACTTCTGTTACTACTAAACAGAGTTAAAATCTAACCTAGTTGCTTGTCTAATTCATTGTCTATTATATTTAATTCGTCACTTTAAAATTGAAAAAGGAAAAATCATGAAAATTTTAGAAATAAACGTACTTCTGTTTCATTTCTTTTAAAGTTACTTATAAGATGTATTTTGTGAATTGGTATGTGAAAAAATCCCGGATTCTTAATATTTAACTAATGAGTAATGATTAATTGTTTGTAATTTGGTAATAGTTCACTGAAGCATATGCAGTTTTTTAGAAACATTGTATTGAACGTATACATATCGATGACATAAGTAAATAAACATTCTCAATAAACCTAAATAAATAAACTATTCGTGACGACGGCATCATAGAGTGTTTTACAATGCTAAAAATGATAAAAACAAATATAAAAATTTTATAATCATTGATGAGATGATCTGCTGAATGATATAAAAGTCCTTTGAAGTTATAAAAAGCATTATTGACAGTTTAGAATTCTTTCAACTCGATTTTATATTTTATTTAATTTATTATTCAACAGGTATTTCATAACATTATAAATCTAATCATCGAATAAAATAAACAAGCTGTATGTAGATGATTCCACTTCAACTGAAATGCGCGGGTTGTTTATTTGGTTGCATATCTTCTGGCGTGTGTGGGATTGGATTACTCGACTACTAGAGAATAACTTTTGTGGAGGTATTATGTCGATTGATAAGATTTTATTATTATTATAAATCTAAAAATGTAGGAAGATTATTTTTCCTTAAAGCAACTTTTAGAATGAAGAAATAGCTGTAGTTAGTAATTTTATTGCACCATTCTCCGTAATTGTTATGGGATTTTTTCAATAAAGTATTCTTATAAAAAAAGGCATGTTACTAATAGGAAAATTACTAGAATTGAGGAATTTAGTAGCAAAAATAGACAATCTTTGAAGTATAGGACGTAGGAATACTAATAAAAGTTTCCTCTCCATGTATTGAAGGCGAATGTGGTTGTGATATTTAATCTAACAGAAATTATAAATTATAGAGTACATTAGCATTTTGGAATGACACTTTTAATTTCTTAAAATATAGGTTAAATGATGTAAGCGTGTTTCTTTAGTACAACCTAAGAAAAATCTAATAGAAATAAAATGGATGAACATTCCGTATTATTTTTCATCGCCTCTGCAACTATGGAAGAATAAAATAAAATTTATTAATTATTTCATTTCTCAAAGAATTTATTTTGAACTTTTATTTGATCCTTACTATTGCGCATCTGAACAATTAGATTCTTAAAGTTGTTCCTTTAAAAGAAAATGCCAAATCTAAGTTTTTACATACTGCTATACATAGTCATGTATATACTTTGAGGGTTTTCCACATACACATCTATCTTAGTGGCTTTCCTTGATAATATTGCGGTACTTCAAAGAACTTGTGTCGAAAACTGAATTTTGAGCTTCCAAAAAAAAGATCTGGTCTGTCGATTTCCTGATTAAAATTTAAATCATTCTCAGTTAAAAATTTCAGTTTTTGGGCCTCCGAATATTTGTCAAAAATTGTTTTCGGTACATAATCCCCTAATAATCTAAATCTTCAAGAAACGTTTTAGTCAGAGACACATTAATCAAAGTAGATTATTTTCATTGATGTCAATTTATAGATTGTTTCTTATAACTATCTTTTCCTGATTATAGAAGAAATGCTATTTTGTCAAAATCATTTGTAGACTTTTGTGTATAATTCAAACCAGAAATAAACTTCGATGAGTTTTTTTACTCTTGAATGCAACATTTTTCTACCACATATAGCTGCGATTAGTATGGATAGGAAAATTAATTCTCTGGGAGGTACACGTTTTACATAAAGACAACCCCTCAACTGCATTTAATTTAGTAAGTAACTGAAATAATTCGACCATTCTTTTCTTGACAAATGACCATCCAAGTTTGTTGTCATTCAGTATTGGAATCTGGACTCAACAAATTGCTGATTTTCCTATTTATATATAACAAGCTTTTGAACTTTAATAATAACCAATCCTCATTTTCAATAAATTAACTTTAGGATCGATTATAGCTTTCATGATCAATGCCAAATCTTTCTTGCCACCCATGAAGTTATTAAATTATTGTCCATAATCCGGTTTTTCATTTGTTTAGAATGGCATATATGAGACACTGCCATTTTCAGGATTTTTCTTATTTCGAAATTGCATGGTGTCTAGCAAAATTGAATATTCTATCTTTCTCTTTAACTAAAAGAAGATTAAACTCAAATAATCAGTGTTTTGCACTAATTTAACTTATCAACAGGTTATTTTCAGAAAGATATTAGACCATGGATGAAACCTTTTGGACAGTGAGTGTGTAAAAAAAGTAAAACCTATTGTCCAACAAGAATGGAAATTAGATGTCAAGATCTATCGGCAATACTCTTTGTGCATGTCCTTATCTTGCCTCTAGATAAAAAGAATATGCCAGATAATGCAACACGAGTCGTGATACACAGTATCGGTTTTTAAATCATGCGTTTGCTGTTTAGTACTATGTCACTATGTATTTGCTTTTTTCATTTTCAAAACATTAAGTTTCTTTTAGGAAGAGTCAGAGGGAAAGATATCTTTATTTGTTCTGGTGCTCTAACTGCATTAGAAGAGTTCTTTTTATTGCTTTGTAGCAGCTATTAAATCTAGCGTGATGATGATAATGAAAATAGTTTTCTGTTTAAATTATGTTTCAATTGTCATAAGCTACATTTTGTTCAGCATAACTTCAGTATGGTGAGGTGGCTGAAGGTGTGAAGACGTCAGCAATAGTCCTTCCCTGCTTCTCAGCCACTTCATTTCTCTTGTTGTTCCTGCTGCTCTGTTTGGATCTTGAGATTGTGTCAGGTTGGAGGTCACCCATTTCCTGTTCCAGTCAGGGTTCTCTCTCTGCCTGGAATTTGCAGGCAGCTGACTGGATAACCAGGTTACTGATAGGATATAGGTGGCCACTAAATCTAGAGAAGGCAGGTCAATTAAGTAAAACTAGTGAATGGTAGGTTGAATTCAAGCGTTTTGCAAAGAGAGTAGAAAGATTAAAAGTACCTAATCAAATTTGATACTTTAGGTAGACGTTAAATAAAACTAAATAAAAACAATAAATTAATGAAGTTAAATAGGAAGCCTTAAAATGGCTAACACATTTTTTTGTCTCATTCTACTCCTTACGACTTTTATAATTGATTATTAAAATCATACTAGCCGTAGGACGTTTGTTGAGCTACTTTGCCCGAATAAGAGGCTGCCATGGGGCTTCTGTGGATGCGAAATCTTTGGTACAAGAACCAATTATTCCGCCCGTCGTTATTATACGGTCCCTTCCATGTAGACACGTCTCGTTTGCCGGCGACAAGGCGTTAGGCACGGTATCCTCACGAAGCTTAAACCCAGGCCGCTCTGGTCAGCTAGGAGAAAACGGAAAGAATATGTCTGGGAAGATGATTCATAATTAATTAAAAAGAATGGGTGCGAAGACGAGATAACAGAAGTGGTGTTATTTGGGAGAATAGATTAGGAAGGGCGAAGGAAGCAGTACGGTAGAGAAAACCTCTATGGCTCGGTGTGTCTTCCCCCTTACTAATAAGTACGTATATAAGATCATAGAGGAAGGGGTTGGCGGAACCATTATTGGCCTGCAGGTGCTGGAGGCCGTGACATGAACCAAACAAATATAATCGCGCGAGTTTAATTTTTTCGGACGAAGGATGTTACTGTTATGACGATAGTAGAGAGCGTAATGTTATTAGATGAGATGCTTTCTGCGACGTTTTGCAAAATCCAAAGATAAGGATGTGGCTCAATCCAAATTTGAATAACTTCTCTCAAAACGCACGTCAAGTAGGTTCGAGATTCCCAAAGTTCCTTTTGTCGCTGTAATTGTTGTCATACTATCGTTTATTTTATTTATTTCATTAGTCATACTATTGTAAACCACTTGAGCTTGACCTCTACAGCAAGAAGTGTGGTCCTGATAAAGGCTGATTTGACCCAAAAGAACAACGACTACGATACCAACTGCAACTCAACTGAAGCCTAGCTATCACCTCACCAACAAAAGGTCAACTTTAACAACGATTTTAATATGTCAATTAATTAGTAAATCTTTGATTTGTTCAACATTGCCTCCATTGCGTCTAACTACTACGCCACGTGAAGTTTGTCACTTCTACATTGCCGATTTTATCAACCAACCATACCACCCATGTACACCGCTTTTGCCGCGCCCAACAATTTCCAAATTACCTAGAGACTACACCAACTTATTAATGGCACTACCTGAAGAGGCAAAGAGCCGGTCCGGAGCACATTGAACCCAACACAGCCTAGACTATTTTAGTCCGGGCAGGTCGAAGCTAATCTAGCTAATCTAATCTATAGTAGTACAGGCCAAGACACCGCATATTAAACACGGTAGAGACATATCAAGTGTCTACAAGCAGTGACTTGGTTCAATTCCAAATCAGACAAAGAAATGAACACTTACGATTTAGAGCTGCTACCTACTATTAAATAAAGAAATCGTTACAATAGTTATCAGAATCAGACTGGCATGGCCCAGGGGACTGAAAGCCTAGAAACGCCGGAACCAAATCAAACTAGATGTCAAATAAGACCAAAATCGAATATCTCAATCTCTTTTGTCAGGTCAAGAAACATAATACACGGGACAAAACATAGACATAGAGAGATTGGAAAAGTTACACCTTACTCCTTCCATTAATTCTATAGGAAAAAAATCATAAACCAATAGATGTTACTAAATTTTGTAAATACATTGGAAAAGAAGTAAATAACAGCTCTACAGGCAGCATCACCAGAGCTGAAAAGAAATATGCAGATCTGTGACTTTACAGTCAGGAGCTCCGAGATGAGCAGACCATCTAATTGGAAGTCTTGTTGGGAAGAAGACTGAGAAGAATGAGGAGTGATTTGATAAGTTGAGAGATAAACCAATAGTAAGCTGTAATACAGCATAGAAGAAAACACAGAGAAGGTTTATAAGTACGAAAAAGTTGCTACGAAAACCAGACACCTACTCAAGGTGAAAGCAGAGTCATATAGAAAGTGGCGAGTTAATGAAATATGCAAAAAATCTGGAATTTGGGCTCCCATATAGTTAAGATGATGTATATATTCAAGGTATAAAAAATCGATATTTGTTTACGAGACAGAAGTAGTAGAGGTGTTGACAGAAAGTTCGGACAAATAAAGGGTTACTTATTGTTGTGCTTATGAAATAGTTAATTTTACATAATATCTTCTTGTTTTCGTGATAATCACCCCTTTCAGAATAGTATGTGCTTCTCAAGGGGGTCGCGTGTCATAGTTTGAGAACCGCCGCGGAACTGTGTTCAATATGCGGTTTTCTACGTAACTAACTTATCAGTTACAATTTACTAGGCTAGGTTAGGCTAGGCTAGTCTAGGCTGTTCTGGATTCAATGTTCGTCAGGCCTACGGCCAGAAGAGAAAATAACTATGACATGACATGAACGTATAAACCTAAAAATTGCCATCACAACAAATCCAATAATTTTTTCTTTTGCTTTTGCTTACCCCTTTCATTAATTCTTTAGGAAAAAGATCATAAACCAATAGATGTTACAACACAGTTTGATAATTTGCAAGAACGATAGATAACTCCAAGGTTTATCAACATCGCGATTTGATCATTCTTCTGCAAAATTCAATATCAAAACACAATGCAGTCAGGAGTGGTTTTAGAAGTCAATATCATTTCCTTTAAGGTTAAATCAGTCATGAACTTTAATTGCGTTTTTATCACAATTTGACCACAAATTAAAGAAGCTAAATGCAGGTCTATTTTAGAAAGAAACAGGTATAGCTATGGACTATAGTTGCAAACTGTAAAGAAACACTGACGTACTATACCTAAACAAAAAGCAGAAGTTGAGAAATCAACTTAGGACTGCCGATTCAAAAACTAACAGCTACAATCGAACTTATAAGTCGAATCCCAATAATAGGAAAGTCTTGATAACTCGAATTTATTGAAAATATTTTGATTAGTTAAAATTTTGATAGCTCGGAGTATTTCTCTTTCCCTTCAAGTTCGAGTTATCGAAATTCGACTGTATTTGTAAATTAAGTATTTTCAAAAAATAACATGGATGGAATTGTTTTTTGTGTAACACAAAAAAACCTTTAGAAATCTTCTTTTTCAATATTTTTTTCTATTATCAACTTATTTTAACTACGAAGATGGCGTAACTAAAATTAGTGAAAATTCTTCAGAACTTTCTAGCATACGGTGGATTCGAAATTTCTAAGGTTTTATAATAAATACTTGATTAAATTATTATTATTATAAAGTCAATTTCTTATAAATGTTCTCAAAGAGATTTTATTTATCGAATTGAAAAAAGATTCTTAAAGTTTTGCAAATTAATCAATGCACTACAATTTAGTATCTTTGCCCATTACTACTTAATTAATAGTCGATTTACCTCAGGATTGTTAATGTTATTTAAAGACCATTTATCGTTGTTTTGTAAACAAAAATTATTTGATTTGCTAATCAAAATGACTAAATTAACTGTACGTGAATTTCATTAAAGTTGATTAGAGAAAAGTTTCTACACTAATAACCTCTTGCAAAATTCAAACGTTTTATTACTCATGTCTTCTAGTTTTTTTAAGGTTTGGTTTTGATATATTTTCTTGTTGAGATTTTTTCCAATGAAAAGGATAGGCATGTTCAGAAAAGAAAATTCTTTTAAACACAATAAAAATCCATGTCAAAATGAAACATGTACCGACTACCTTACACAAATTTAGTTATAAAATAAATCAAATCGTTATTTTATGTATTCGTCTTAGCTTTCTGTATCTAATAACAAAAGAAAAAAAACTGAACATTACAATAGGCTGCAAAATATACACATTTTAAAAACAATTCTAACATATTTATGGCTGATATTTAAATTTAAAATAAATAAAAGCCATTCTAAACCTCAAAAACAATAATGTCGTTTTATTCTTTCATATATTTATTTTTGAAATAAAGAATATGTGGCAAGTTAAAGAGGTTATTAGTGACCTATGTCCCCGCTGTAGGTTTTAGTGTCTCACTTTGATACTAAATAAAACATAATAATATAAGCTAGGTGTGCCTATATAGTGTGTAAAATAAAAGTCACTAGAACTTGCTAACTTATGGGACCACCACAGGTTTAAGTTCACCTGTAAGAAACATAAATTATCTGTGAATCACACCCTATGCCTTGTTCTTAGAATTGTTTTTATATCTCAATCCTATTTATAGATTTCAGACAACTGAGTATTCAATAAATATGTGTCTCCCACGCGCAAAGACGACTAGCTAAACTAATAGTGATACAAACAAATATAATATCGAACACTTTCTATATAGAAGCATGAAAATAGTACAAGATGATTTTTAAGAATTATTTATACGTGTTGTATTGTTAAATGTTGACTACAACATAGCAAAAACGAAATCATTAAATAAATAAACCGCTAAACAGCACTTCAGGCTAAAACAGGCGCCATAAATGACATCCTTGCGGTGTCAATAGATAACATGGCAACACTTATACATCTCATAGACTCATCTGTGCCCACGCAGCTTTCACAATCACGAAATACAAAACACTCCTGAAATATTGTCGAGTCTATCCTACAGCCTTGTAGTTTTCATTCATAGATTGCTGGTTACGAAATTTGTTGTACACTTTGAGCACGTTTATGTGATTTGCAAATAACCGGTGTGCATACTGATCTAGCATTGAAGTCTCTCAAATGTCGCATTTATTTATTTGGCTTTTTTATTGAATAAAATAAATGTGATTTAGCTTTATTATATTTGGGTTATAAAATTACTAATGAAGGTTTCCTAAAAGGGTTATAAAGCATTCGAAAAAGATATATTATAGGGCAAGTCAGACTGATTTATAATAAAAAATGTATTATAACAAGCGCTGATTTAAAAGGTTTCTGATATAAATACTATGTCATTTTAATAAAAGACCAGTAATGAAGCCAGATTTGTAATAAAATACACCTACTTAAGGTGATATAAAATATACAAGAAAAATAATGACATATGTGGCAAGTGTACAGCAGGTTCCTAATTGTGAATGGCATTGTGTATTAATGAGACACACGCGTGCGCAGTCCCACAAGGAAACTGGCGACACGATATGCTTGTTCACCCACGCACTGTCTAATGGCTCCTTTAGAAAAAAATGACAGAGGTTCTAAAAATTTCTATTGTTATTTTTCTAATTATTTACAATTTTGCAAAAATATTAGTTTCAATAATTTCAGAAGAATCTAAAATATAAGTTAGTTAGAAAATCTTAGTATTGCTCATATTATAAAGCATTTCAAGAATTAATCAAAAAATGAACAAACATAAAAGTCACAATAAGTAAAAAAAGAGAAATTTACGAAATGAAAAGTTTAAACTTTTTAATTTTCCTATTAGTTCCTTTTTAATAATTCCCACAATAAATATTTCTTATTAATTCCTTTAGTTTCTAATATCTTATTCACAATAATAACAACCATGATAATAACAAAGTGAAATCGTATGCTTTCTAATCTTATAAACGCCCACATCTTCAATACTACGCTTAAGTAATGCTGATTTCCATTTAATAGAATTATGCGTATAATTTTCAGTAACAATTAGATATTTTTGTTTTATTTTATTATTGTGTATAAATTGTGTGCCACTGGAGTGCACCCAGTGACGTCACACAGGAAGTGCCGACCTACACGGAGAGGAGCGGCCCGTGCCAATGCCGCGCGGCCCACCGCTACCCGCCAACGGTTGATACTAAAGCTCAATGTAGACAGGCCACTTTTTAACTTTTTTTTTTCATCTTTAATTATTATTACGTTCTTCTTTGAAGTCGTTAAAATGTTAAGGTAACTAAATCATTTCTATTTCGTAGGTTTCTTCGAATTATTACTATTGTGGTTTACAGAGAAAAGTTGCATTTTAAGGACACAATTGAATACAAATTAATCATTTATCCAATCAAGTTAAATTATTACTGTTTAAAAGACTCTAGGAATTGTAAAAATGTATTGCGCTTACCCCTAAATATTTTTAAACTTTTTTTTTGAACACTGGCAGTGTTTTGTATCATTGTTATTATTGCAACCCTTTTTGACTGTCTTAAAAAGAAAAACTGACTTTAACATAAATTCAGATTTTTGTTGCCGTCGGAACTAATTTAACTCGGATTTTTAATTTTCACCTTCTAATATTTATTGTTCACAATCATGAAATAGCAAATATCCCGTATGAAATATAAATATTTTGTTCATTTTGTCTACACGATTTTATTGCAAATGCAAAAAATACACAGAAAACTTCCGTACTGAAAAACAAACTTATTAAAATGGTCAAACTGTACCATCTTAAAAAACTGAATACCCGATAATGTTAAAGTAATCCAACATTTAGTTCTCTAGCAAAGGAAGTAAAAAACATTTCTTCTGCATTCCACTATTTATATTTCAGCAGATTCTCTCAGTTTATGATTAATTAGTTCTCTTTAAAATTCTCAATTTTTCTTAATGCAATGCTTTAAGTAGCTACATACCAAATTACTAAATTTTCAGTTTAAATAAAATTTTTCTGCCTTCATACATTCTTCTTCAGAAAGTTACTTATTTCTTTGAAATGTTCTTTCGCCGCA
>VTPC01001513.1:125880-151773 GCA_011009095.1 Ignelater luminosus
AAGGTAAAAATTGGTCTATTTATTATTGTAACATGAATATTAGTTTCCATATTTAGGTCTTCTTTTTAAACTTAAATTTCCAATATGTTTCTGTTACGTCTACTATAAACCAACGATTGCTGTTTCTGTGTTTTTGCTAACTCTACTGCGGCCCAAAATTTTATTCGACTTACTACTATTATCAGGATGAATATGGTTGACTTCTATTTTCTAGGTAGTTGGATACCAGCGATAACAATAGTTTTCGACTTCTTATCTCTTCGAATTTCTCTCATTTCATCAACGTCTTAGGCATTTTTTTCTTTTGATAGGAATAATTGCAACTTGAACTGGAAAGGCCTTGCATCTCAGAAGACATGATTTCATGTCAAAACAAAACTTCTGACAAGAATCCTAGCAATGCCAAGGCCCTAAATTTGCACTTGACAAATTTAACAAACTTTTAACTAAACTATCAGTTTATTAATGGAAAGTAGATAAAGATGTGCACCTAGAATCGACTAAGTACTAATAGTAAAAGTTTAGACAATAAGATCATTGTGGGCCATGAAATATAGAAAATTCTTATTTGTAATATTACCAAAGTCCTTGAATTCTAATTTCAACCTGCCGTGTTGTCTTATGTGTGCAAATGGATTATATTTTATCATCAAGTTTTCGCGCCAACTTCTTAACTTAGATAAAACTAGTTTCGCTTTTGTATAAGTAAATATTTAATTTTGAATTAAATATAAAACTATTTGCATATTCGAGAATTAAAAACTTTCCATATAGTTAGCTATTTAAATTTTATAAAATTTTAAATGTAATCTATAATTTTATTTTGAGAAAACTATAGTATTTAATATATGTAGTACGAAGCATAATTAAAAAGAAAAAGCTTTTTAAATTAGTTAAAATGAAAATTAATATTTAAATTCATTATACAAATCAACAAATAAAATCAAAACTTGATTAATAGCAATTTATTATTAGATGTTTATCTTGAAACTTAATCATAGAAGAACCGCACCTAGGGATGTCATCAAGTTCAACAAGTTTTGATCGAATCCAAGTACCAACTACTTCAGTCTAAATTTAAACAATTTAATATGCTAAAAGCGTTTGCTAAGCAAAGCTGTTGTATTTATAGTCTCTTAACAAAAAAGAAATTCCTTTTAGCATTATTAAAATTGCAAATCTAAATCTGGCTTTAGATATCTAGATCTCGTAGGCAGATACATGCATGCAACAGTTACCATTACGTCATAATTAATACAAAAATGTCATATATCAGCAGTAACATTCTTACGAAAGCCATTGATGAGGTTCAATCGCGTGTCTGACAGGAACGTTTTGAAATTATTATAATTTTATGAATGAATTCAAAATCGTGTAGGTGCCAAACATTCACCACTTAGAAACAAAGAGTTAAAAGGCAATCAATAATATTAACTTTGATGTTTCATTGAAATACCACTAGGACAAACGTCGCGTCGCGTCGAGAACGTTTCGAAATTGGAATAATGAGGAGGAGGTTCAATCAAAATGATATAAATCAAGATACAATAATAAATAAAGAAACTGTTAAGTGAATTTGCGACATATCTTGTCTTTATTAATGTGTCAGTACAACCCCCGTATAGATGCTTTCATATTATTATTCGTCCTCGTACATTAATTGCTTGGCAATTCTGCCATTTTTACTTGACTAATTGTAAGTTATTATCATCGCAAATTCATCCTATCTTGTTATATTCTGCATCCCGGAGTCCAGTCTTTAATTTGCATAGTTGTAAATATGAAATACATGTGTAGACGTCGCTACCAGTTTGATATACAGGGTAATAAATTTGAATTATTTTAATTTTACTATTTATTCCAGTTATGGATATTTTACCTTATAGGGTATTCGTTTATTTTAATGCACTCATGTATTATTTATATTACTTTAATTATAATGGAGCGATATTTAGAGAATAAAAATAAAACATTGTAACTCTACATCTTTCGATGATATAGAAATATTTATGTTAGAAATTGAAAGATAAGGTATTAATAAGAATGAAAGTGGAAACACAGCACACCTTGAAACTAATTAAATAGTAAACAATTAAGCTGAACTCAACTACCATCAATCTAAACTTGAATAATAAAATTTGAAGCAACAAATCTTGTTTTAGTAGCATACCAAGTTTTTGAAGTTATAAATAAAAACTAGTTTTGTTGTGCGTTTGTCTGCGTAACTTAAATTTTTTATGCAAATTTGTTGACAAATCAGTCTTTAAACGGTTACTGAAAACTGGTACACGTTGTTGATACACCTGTACACAAGAATGTAGTACATATTTTTGTATTATGTTAAGGTTATGTTACATCACCAAATTAAGTTTGGTGTTGTGTACAATTAATAGGAGAATTACTATTGTTTTTATAGGTAAAATATGTAGATTAGGTGTGTATTAGACCTTCCGGCACTAAACTCATTATGCGTGAATAATAACTCATTTTTTGCCTATTGTGTTTAACGTTTTTTAGGTGATTAATTCCAGGAAATGCAAAGAAAGTTATTTGTAGGTATATTGAAATAATTTTTATTAAAAGTCGCCAAGTCTACCGCAAGATGACACCACTAATACAATTCGCTATAGCATATTATTGGAGAAAGCTATTAAAACCAAAGCTGAGCTCAATTTTAATCTTTTTCCAAATATAATGTAATTTTTGTATTCCTTACATCACTTACTTTAGTAAACCACGAGATGTAGCAAACTATAAACCGTGGAAGCTTAGTTTTGCCAAGTTAACACAAGCCCTGAGTCAAAACAAACCGCCTAGTGCCAAGGACAGACTGAACTTGTCTTAGGAACCAAAAATCTGAACAATATTATGATACATATTTATTGGAATCTAAAAGAGCCAAAAACACATTCAAAGGCTGAAATGCTGCAGTATTTCTGCATCACGCAGTATTGAAGTTTTTGGGATTTATATGTCTTAGGCTAAAATAAAAATTAAAAATTCTTAAGGAACTCTAAATTGCACTTTGTTGATTGCCATATAGCTTTTCTAGTGTTGGTCTGTGATCTGCTTGAACTTTTACGCGAAATACTAAGTGACCAACGTCGCATCACCTATAGGTCTCTATAATTCTGTTAGGCAATCACTGAAAAGGAAGGCAAGTCTGTTTCAGATGACCTAGAATTCTATCCCTCTCTGTTCCAGCATAGTTACCATTGATGAATCTGATAAGAATTTTGTTAATTTCATATACCACATGTCTTTTTTGAAACCTCATCGTAGGAATTTCTAATGTAAAATCTTTAAACTTGAATTTTATCTCCGTTATGCATTTTAAAGAAAGATATTTAGAATAAAAATTGTTCAGAATTCAATTCTGCACATAATAAGCTCAAGATTACTGTTTGAGGATAACGCATAGCCAGGCAGGTCAAAATAATAAGTATTTGACCTTTTGATCATTTGATGGTTTTGAATATGCGGCAACAATCTTTTTCGTAGACATTTCTTAAGGTAAATCATCATCAAATTCAATTAGGTACAAATTGCAATAAATAATGTACCACACTGACAAATGATCTGCCAGACCATTACCTTCTTTACAGATTTCTCACAAAATATTACCTTTTCGGCATTGGGTACATCTATTCCTACCACTACAATGTAAAATAAGGGCCCCAGTAATGTTTCGTCATTGATTATTATGCATTGATCACTTTTGCCCAAAACTTTCTTTTTACTAAAGCTGACTGCGCTTTGAATGATTTAGTTTTTCTTCCTAGCATGTTGAACCATACTTATGGAAGTTTCGAATTTTTTTGCACAGTCACGAATAGATATGTCCTTTTTATCCGCAAAAAGCTTTCGAACCTTCTAATCAAAATCCTGTTGTGTAGCACCAGGTTTTCTTCCGCGCTTAGGTAAACCTTTAAAATAAAATAATTTACATTTTGGACCTCATGAACACTAATACCTTCCTCTTTCCCTAATTTTCTCAGTGAGACGGATCCTGTTTCCTGAAAGTTTGCCATTAACTCTAAAACATACTTGCGATCAACATGCTTGTTTGCATTCGTTGATTGATCAGCTTGGCAGTTCTGTTCGTATTTTTATTATCTCCAAAAAAGAGCAAGCATCTTAACCCTTTCTAGGTTGGTTAACAGTCTGTAATTATCAAATCAAACAAAATGTGGTCAAATATCACTTTAATTTAATGTCACTCTGTATCTTTCAAATAAATTGACCGAATTTAAAAATTCAAACGGGCAATATGAACTCCTTTCCCTTTGGGAATTTCTGAGGGGTTGACACCCTTCCCCCTAGGGAGTTTAAGTTTAGGGTTCGAATCGTACGTCAAAGAATATCCCCCCCTTCCAATACAAATCAAGGTGTATTTTGAGTTTTTTCGAAAAATTATTTTCGTGGGAATTATTCAGTCGGTTTCGTTTTCGTTGGGCCATCCTGTATAATTTCATGAAACGTAAGATGCCAACTATTATTAACTTCTTTTCTAACTACTTTTATGATAGTAGATAAAACGTTGTTATGACATTTGTATCGTAACGCATTATTACGATACTCCATGGGGTGTCCACCACAAGCTTTGGCCTTGTTAGATAATTTTCTCATTTCGTATCGTAATAAAACAGTTTCTTTGATTTCTGTACCTGTACTTTGATTATTGTACGTGTAATACATCCTCAAACAAGAATTTTGATTTCGTGTGCAAAATCAAATTCTGATCAACTTTAATCCTAAATATTTTTTCTAAAATGCACAACAGAAATAGAATTTAAGATTAAAGATTTTATATGGGAAATACCTATGATGTGATTTCACAAGGAATGTATGGTATAATTATTATGAACAAAATACGATTATTCTACTAGCCAAAAACTTAAATAAAGGATTTCCTTCTAGCCAACCCAAAGTCGGAGATGGACAGTTTCGACCACCTACGAAATCTTGTAGGACATGATGCAGCCAAATAAAAATTTAACTTAAGTGTCCAAATAAGTTTAATTAAAGTCAAGTCTACATTATCAGTCACTACCGTCACAGCTCATCAATACTCTCTAGTGTTTAGAGATATCGAAGTTTGTTCCGACCGACAACAAGGAAGAAAACTTTAACTTACCTTACTGTAAAGTGTTTTTACAAAAAGAGAAATATCAATCCTTTCAGTCGGACCAAGATCATTTTTAAAATTTACAAGCTGCATGTGTCTACAGACTTAGTATATTGCGCATATAATAATAATCTCTTCAGATTACAAACAAAGCAGTCATCTATTTTAAGTGATACAGGTACATAGATAAAAGATATTTTAGTAAACTTGATTAATTAATTAGATTATTTTATGGATAAATACTAATTTCAAGGCAAAACATACTGCTATTTTTCAACAATTAATACCCCAAAGAACGTTTATCAAACCTGTTGAAGATTCTAATCTTTCTGATTGTGCAATTCTGTACGCCCGATACAAATATGCTTTCCGGCCATGTCGAATTTCACCTCCACAGTAAGAACTTCTTGTACCAACGGCATAAGATTTATATCAAAATTCTTAGTTGGTAAAAAATTATCAGCTGATGTAAATTTCTGGTACTTGAGTGTAATATTTATTTATGAGCTCACTGTTACATATGTAAATAGTAAGTATTTTGAGTTCAGATGCTCCCAATATAGAACTACGCTCAGAAAAGTTTTTTGTGTCAATCTTTATATAGAATATGATGACTTATGTTGCAGCTTCTGACAATTCTATATTTCTTTTTGCAATGTCATATGAGATTTGACCTGGGACAGTTGTCCTAATAAAATTAAAAACAAGAAAAGGAAAACTTATCAGCGACATGTACCTAAACCATGTTATTGGAAGCTTGAAATGTTTGATCTGAAGAAAGCAATAAACTCTTTCAAAGCATCTTTTAATATCAAACTGGAAACGAACAAATTCCAAAGATTGAAAGAGGATGAGAAAAATTAGACAATACGGTTGCCTTATATTCTGAAATCCCATACAGTGGCGTAGCTCAAAAGCCTGTTTACGGTTTTCGAATCATAGTAGAATCACACAGAATCACTATTTAAGATGTAATGAATTAAGTGTTCAAAACTACAGTATTCAAGAATTTTGTTTTATTTATTAATTGGCAACAATGCGTTGGCGTTACAACCAACGTCAAATTATCACCTGGCGGCGGCGTGTGAGGCAACCAGCAGTACCTTACTTCGAAAAGTATCAAATTAAAAAGGAAGTAGAGAGAAGGAAGACAGCCCTAGTCCTGTGAATTGCTAATTTCTACATCAGTACTAGAATTAATAGTGTACAGTTTGCGCCTTCAGTCAATGATGCTACCTTTAATAATTTAGCAGTTAATAAATCGTTTTCTAGAAGATTTTACATATTTAGTAACTGTGTTTTATTTTTATGAAAATGCAAGATTAGTTACAGTAATTGGAGCATTGAGTTTCTGTATCAGTATCTAAAAGAAGTCCGGATCTATCCGGTTCAAAGTGTCGGCTCCACCTAGCGGTGTAAAACTTAAAGTGTTTGCAATAAGCAAACAAAAATTTGTGGGCTAATTTTCTGAACATTGATTAAACAATTATCAAAGTTTGAATTACTTTGGTTGTGAAATGGATCGTCAGCAAATGCAAATTTTAGTAAGTGACACTCATCAACGTCATTTCATCAAGATTTATGTTCTGGATGGCAAGACAGCGGCAGAAATCCATCGCGACTTAAAGAAGGCATTAAATGGACGTGAGTTCAAAATAAGAACCGTAGAAAAATGGGTGCAAAAAATCAACGAAGGACGATATGACGTCGAAGAAGGTCGTGGCGGTGCACATCATGTTGACCCTCAAAAAGACATCAAAATTGATCAAATCAAAGAGCTCTTCAAGGAATCAAAAGTATGGAGTGTGAGAAAAATTGCACGCCGACGTGACCTGCCCAAGACCACTGTGCAAGAAATTATAACCGAAAAATTGAAAGTGCTCAAGTTGTTGTGCAACTGGATACCCCATGTTCTGAAGGAAGATCAAGTTCAAGCTCGAACTGACGCCTGTTGACATAACCTCCTCGCCATCGTCACAATTCAAGACTCATCAAACGCACATTGGCTATTGACGAGTCTTGGGTACAAGCAGGTAAGCAGCCGCCCGAAGTTGTCGCTCAGTGCATACACAACTTCAAGCGAATGCTCATCATGGCCATGGATCTTGAAGGCATCGCTTTCTGGCAGCTCCTGGAAGAAAGGCAATCTTGCACTAAAGAAGTGTAAAGGAACTTCCTGGAAGCCAATGTTCCGAACTGGATGATGGAACGCGATTACCGACATGCCATGATTGCCCACGACAATGCTCGACCACATGTGGCTGTTGTTACGAAATGGCTCGTTGAAAATGATGTGGACACCGCCCTACATTCCCGACCTACAGCCATGTGACTTCAATTGTTTTGGTCCATTGAAGCGTAGATTGGGAGGTATCCGACACGTTAGCGTTGAAGAATTACGCACTTCAATTACCCGTGTTTGCAAAGAGGATATGGCTGAGGGGCTCTTTCGTGGCGTAAGCATGATGCCGGACCGATGGGAACGTGTCATCGAACAGAATGGAGATTACTTATATTCTCAAATATCAAGTTTGTAGCTTTTGCTGTTCTCTTTTTATTCAAAAAAGAATTTGCGACACTTTCATCCGGACTTCCTAGATTTCTAGTATGGAACTGCTAGAATTTTCCACCTATATGTTGTTTCATACTAACTTTCTCTTCTTTCGCTTAATTTTAGACTGCTTGTTTAAAAGGATGAAGAACTATTCTTTAGAAAAGATTTTCTGCATATTCAATATTGTACAGTTATCCTAAGTAGAAAGTAATGTCAAAAGAATTCAAATCTGCGCGTAAAGCTCGTTATAATAAACCTTATCAGAAGGGTTGGAATAATTTCGGCTATGCCGGCACATTTTAATACAAAAAAGAATTTTAATTGTTTATTATTATTTTTTTCAGAGTTCTTTTAAGTCTAACAAGCAAAGAAGCAGCCGCACTTTGAAATTTTCTTTTTCTTAAGATAATATAGTAAGCGTCTGAGAGATTAGAAGTAAATACAACCCGCTTTTAACATGATTTTTATTATTTTTTATTAAGATTTCTTCCGTCTTATTTTATAAAAATCTAGTTACATCATATATTTAAAAATTTTTTATTTTTTCTAGGTCTTTTGTATGCGAGATATTCAAAGAAGTGGAAAAGATATTTAAAAAAGAGTAAGACAGCAAATAAACAATAATTCTAGACGTCAACTTGAAAAGTAAATAATGAAACACCAAATATATCTTGTTACACATTACTGAGAAACCATGTTTAATATCATAATTGGAGCTGCCTCAATAACTTCTGCTCTTCTGTGACGTCGATAATTTGTTACTGGTTCAAAATGCTTAATTGTAACCATTCCTTTCTTCTCGTTCAGGAAAAGACATATTTAAACAGTAATATTCTGTGAATGTTTAAGCATCTTAAGCTCTTCGAGATCTTATTTTTGAATTGTTTGCACTGCTCTTCGCAAAATACATTTAATTAAGCAATTATATAAAACGTTGCACCAAAGGTAAAAAAACAAACAAACTTTAACGATTTAATAGGACACATAGTAGGTATTTCATTGCAGAACTTGAGCAATTTCTTCAGGAATTCTTTTACAGGTCTTACTTTTTTTTTTAACTCGAGGATGTTGTAAATTTTTTTGTTCGTTTAATTGAACGTCAATCGTAATTGAACTATGGAGCTTTTGGTTCGCGTGTTAATTTGACATTGACAGGTTATATAAGAAAGTCTAAATCACTGTATGCAAATTTGACCAGCGAGACAAATAAATTTTTCACCTTTGATGTTTGCGAGCCTTTCTCAGTTGTCAGATGCGTGCTTTAAAGGCATTAACAGACACGCGAACGCAGATTGCTATTTAATTTTAAGTTAATGCTACTGATTAAGTTACGCTTTTTCTTGGTATTGATTACAGCAATGTGTGGAAAATTTATTGTTTACACTTTTACACGTCCGGCTTATTCGGAAATGATAGTTATAATTTATGCATCTTTATTTCCTTTCAAGTATTAAATGATTTTTAAAACACATTCTTTCAAGTTGAATTACTCAAAGGTGGATGAGTTATTCTCGTTATTATTACTATTATTACCTATTTTTTTGTTATTATATAAGCTTTCACGAACCTTGTAGGAGTATGTGGTTTTATTTTGTGGTCAAGAAGAGAGAACGTTTCGTTCTAATCACTTGAGAGTGAATTTGTTTATTGCAGGTAGATAGTAGGTGGCAAATTACTAAGGAAATAAATTATAACTGACGTGGCATTTTTCTTTTTTTTTCTTTTTGTCTAAATTGAATGCGTGGAAGATTTGATATAATCGAGGTCGATTCAGGGAAACTTATGAATGGACATTTTTCTAACGAATTTATTATTATAAATGACGATTTATGTTAAAATATGTTAATTGTGCGTGCATTCTTAAATGAAAACGAATGGTTGTTTACATATTGCGCAAATAGATCAAGGATGAAATTTAAAAACAAAGAGCGACTAGAGTCCTTCACTTGTTGATTTGATGAGTTTGTCAATATTTCCACTTATTTGACGAACACTTAAAAAGAAGTTTTTTAGCTTGTTGCAAGTTACTTAATGAGGAAATGAAATGTAAGTTGCGACAGACGCTTTGATTTTATTTGGTAATTCATTCCTTATAGGAACAAAATTTCTTTTGGATAAAAATTATAAAAGCTTCTACTAGGTTATTTTTAGAATGTCTTTGTTCTAGATGGTTTTGACAATGATTCTGTATTTCTTTTACTTCAAGGAAACCATTAAATTAAATGTATACTATAAGATAAGCTGTTGTAATCGTCTACCTGTATTTTACTGGTTTTATTAAACTGTAAAACACGTTTGCGGTTAAAAAGTATAAAAATAGCTCAAACAGTTGAATGAATTGATTTATATTGAATACAAACTAAAATAAAATGATATTCTTAGAAAATTCTATATGTAGCATTCCTACGTCGTATTAAACAGATTTTATTTTTAATATCACTGGCGACTTGGGGATTATATTGGCGGTAATTCTATTGATCTGCAATAAATTTAAAATGTCACATACAGAATCTTTAACCTTCTTACTAGACCATGATAAAGATCAATCTTAAGTTATAGCATTATATGAAAATCTCTTTATTGTGTTTACATTGAAATATACTTTAAATATTAAATGAATAGGATCATCTTCCATTCACCTAAATTATCATACAGTGGTACTTCTACTACATCACCCGCTTGCGCCTTAAAATAACTTCTAAGTCAAGTTAGAAATTTATTTTTTATTAAGCGTTTATCAATTTCCGTAATTAGGTCATAAATCCTCTAGCTTCAATCTTGTTAATTTGGATCTCTAGCAGAAGGACTTCTACAGTGAAATAACTTTAGATAGTTGCTCAAAAGTCTATCTATATTAGTCAGACTATCACTTCAGCTAAAATACCAGCCATTTTAATTTAAAATATAGAGACATTGCCGAAATACAAAAAATCCCGTTCTGACTACTTCTTTCCAGTGTCTGCTAATTCACATTCTACTTGTGGTTCCTCTTTTTCCAACTTTTTCTAAGTAAGCTACTTCCATAGAAGAGCTTCATTCCTCCTATCCTCAAGACTAGTTGTGCTTAAAGACCAGTTTTTCCAAAACTCAAAATTCCACATATACAATTATGCTTGATACGTAAGTCCCTACAAAAACATACACCGTTTTGGAGTTTCTAGAAGTGGTCTTCGTCACTATCCTATAGGATATCTAGTATCGCCAACAGTCAAGTGTCTTTTCTCCAGGCCATTTATAATGGCCCCTAGATGGGCTTCGTCATTTACTAAGCCATCTATTGGCGACTGACGTTTAAACAGAAAACAAACACTTTCTGTAAAAAAAATTTTAATGCTTACTAATCGCCGCCATCCTCTATCAGCCCTCGTATGAAACAAATCTTCTGTAGCGTTGCTAACAGTATTGATTGGCAATGTTCAGTGAGTCTGTAATTTAATTAATTTCAGTTCAAGTCACAAAATGCTTTTTCTCTGACAGTTCATACAAGAAAAAATTCAAAACTGACAAACAAGAAGACTTGCAAATTCTTGCGTTTCTGAATTTCCGCTGGATAATAGGTCATTCGTAAAGCTGGGCAAGTGCATGTTATTTTGCATATATGAAATATACAGTCAGTTTTTGGCGTCTACCAATTTTGATTTTTTTAAAGGTACCCAAAAATAATCGGATTTTATTTTTTCTTACAAAGCAACCTTATCCCCATCAAAGTACTCTCTCCATTACACTTAATGCATTTGTCCAATTTGCGTTTCCATTCTTGGAAAGATTTTCCAAACTCCTCTGTTGTAATAACCGACAGCTCATTCGTCGTTTTTTTCTTCACCCCTTCCACGTTGTCAAAACTCTGTCTTTCAAGTCCCTCTTCATTCGCAGAAACAAAAAGAAGTAGCACGGAGCAAGGTTAAGTGAGTAAGGGGCGTGGGGCAAGGGCGTCATGCCGTTGTTTACTAAGAACTGGCGCACCGAGATGCCTGTGTGAGCAGGTGCATTGTCATGGTGGAAAAGCCAGTACCCCTTCTGTCACAAATGGGGCCTTTTTTCGCACACTATTATGCAATTTTCTCAGAATCTTAAAACAGAAAGCCTGATTAAGTCCGCTATGACCAGAAAACGAAGAGCAAGCGAAACTGCTTTTAACAACAAAATTTACTGTGACCAGACACAACGTTCCCAGGCGATGTCATTGAGGGCTCTGAACTCGAAACGAGTTGCTCGACGCTCGCCTAGCGCTGTTTCGGTTACTTTTGAGTACTCCCTCGTAAATGCAACATTGTGTGTATCTTGAATATATTTTAATGCATATATGCACTTTCTTTACTGTATATCTGCCTAGCCATAGACATTAGCTTTTAAAATATTCAGAAATGCACAAGTTATTGTATTTAGAAAACAAAAGTTAACTCTTGCTATACAAAAACAAGTAAGAGGGTTGAAATACCTTTCTTTTCTTACTTTGCTTAGGTTGTAGATTAGATATCTCTAAACAAGTATCTCCTCAATGTTTTTGCTGTGTCTTTAAAACAAAACAATTGAGATCTGACCAACGAAATGCAATCAATAATGTAAGCGATCAACAGAAGTGCTTTTGAATGCGTTCGTCCTCTCGGGTAGAAACTTCTAGTTATTTCTAGTCGAGCATTTTTTTTATCTTTTCCTATCTCTTTTTTTAAGTGGCATCTGTTTGATACTGTTTTGATGATTGCTTCTACTTGTAATTTAGGTAACCTATAAAAAATATGACAATGTGAAATCGTCTTCTACTTACAAAGGTTATCGACAAGAACTTGTCACTTTTACTGTGTAGACTTTTAGAATCAATTTATCTGATGTGAAGAATCTCTATATGAAACAATCTTCTGTATGAATTCTGTGTAACGATTGTTCAGAAACTGAAAGGGAACCAAACCATATTGTAGGCTGACGATACCCGTCTTTTAAATTTTTGTCAAAAATTTCTTTCTATAGATCTGTGTAGTATCTCCAGACGCCTCTGGAGCGCACACCAAATAGGTTTTGTTTTCTTCTTAGTGCAGAAAAATAGCTAAGTAATATTTAGTATTGATAGTTATATGGGGCAATTCTGAAGTTGTATTGTAGTTCTATCAACGATTTATGACATGAGAGACAATTATCTAGAAAGACAAAAATATAATTTATGCTTTATTATTTAGATTTTCTAAGATTCAGTTATAATTATTGTTTTATCACTTTCCATTTAGATGCATCTAACAGATAAATAAAAGCTTTAAATCTTTTATGCACTGAATCTTGATCAATCCCTACTCGACGGCAGATGTGTTTCACACAATTTACACCACGCAACAGCAGATGGAAACGACCTTGGTATCAATGACTCAAAAAGTATTGAGTTATAAGATCTTATTTACTTTGATTATATTTATTTTCTGCAACAGTTTCACGATTCATAGAGGTCAAAGGTCAATGTCATTATTCTGAAAATATACTTTGGACTATGGCTACTCCAGCTAAGATGACTCTTTATATGTTGAAAGGCTCGCATTTACCTACACCTAATTCTTGTAACGAACTTCTGGACAACATCGTTTTTTCTACTTTTCTAGGTCTTTATGGGTTTTTAATGTCGTACATCAGGAATTGGTATTTATTTATTTTGTTTTTGTAGCACATATATAGATTTCCACCTTATGAAAAGAAGGGTCAATTATCCCATGATAAGCTGACCAGTTGTGTTGAGCAAATCAGTCACTCTATTTACCAATATGTTCCACAAATTGTTAATTTCTATTTATGCTTCACTTGGTTCTGATAAATAGTCATCTTAATTGTATTGTATTTTTGGACGTAGTTAATGAGTATCAGCCAAGGGCAAACTGATAATAAACATTTTGTTTTGTATATTTGATATCATATCAATTTTCTTGGTTTGGTGCAAATTTGAACTTCTATTTCAAGTGAATCAAGAATATTTGGAGCTGAATATTTATCTAAGCCAATAAAATTTCAAAGTTCTTCTATGTGTCGATGTTATCTAAATCTTGAGTTGATTATCATAAAGTATATGCAAGTTTGTAAGTCTTACTTTTCGTTCAGATCACGCTTAGGTTGCTAAAATTGCTAGGCAACATGTAAGTTATTTCCTTATCTTACTGGATAAGGATAGTAAATAACGTCCTGAAGCAGCTTGCCGAGATCAGTAATTTTGGGTGGTGTCTATTTTGTTAATGGCATCTCGGATGAATACCAAGAGTAATCTTTACATATCTTTATCTATTTAAATATGACGATCGTGTTTGCAAAGCTAAACCATGCATTTGACTACCACAATCTCCTGCTTTGAAGGAAGCTTCTCAATTGATTTTGTTCCTAAACCATGTTAGATTCCGTCTCAGGTATTCTGAATTGGCAAACACCACTTTGCCTTGTTTAGTTTTCGGTTTTCTTTCCAACTTTTATGCTAGATTGTTTGTTTTAGGTTTCCAAACTGTTTCCCAGGTAATTTTCTCTCCTTTCCTGTAGAGAAATATTGAAAACGTGATCATGTTCTTTTGAAAGACAAGCTAGTCTCTAAATGTTGGGGTTAGGTTCGTGAATCTGTACATGTCGTTGATGAGTATACAGAATGTGCACAATAAATTTAAACAGGCAATTGAGGTGACGTACCAACAATCATCGTATAAGCTGCATACTGTATTTACGGTTTTTTTGTATTCATCTGCATTTGATTTTAATATAACAAAGGAAATAAAAATAACTCTTTAAGGCCTCAGGCCTGTTACTCATAAAGAACAAGCTAGTGTTTGGACGTAAGCATTCCCGTTTAATTCTTTCTTTAACAACTGACATATTAATTAGGCTACTAATAATAGTTTTAAACTTTTCATAATATCTTTTTTAGAATAAACGTCAAGGTTCTATTAACGAGAAGCTTCTCTGAAAATTTCCTGGAAGTGGCTTTTATTTTATCAAAATATTTAAAAGTTTTAAGAAGCAAGAAAGCAAAACCGCAAAGATTCTATTCGAAAATGAAAATAAATATTCCTTTTAATCTTTCGAATTATCAATTAACGTAAATTTCTTATTTGATGCATCTTTCAATTTATAGGCAGGAACAATAAAGTATTCAAGCTATCCAATAAGGAAATTGATGTAGGTTAATTCATAATAATTTGCATAATTTTGTGGCTGGAAAATTTATAAAAACAACAACTAATTAAATAAATCAATTTATCTTTCAAGAAAATAAAATAATATTCCTAGGAAATCTTAAAATCGTGTCTATTAAATTACTACAGCATTAAACGGATTTTATCTTTGAAATTAAATTATGATCAGTGATGGAACGAATCGTTTTGTTGGGAGTCAAGTTTATATCTTAACCCGCTATTGAAGTCTCCGCATGTTCTCGATCACGTTGTCATTATTATATTATTCCATCGCAGATTTTCAACTAACGTGATAAAATAATGTAATAAATAACTATCTGTAGGTCTTAACGCCCACATAAAACAACCTTGCAGAGTTATACAGGTCTACTATCAAAGAGCTAGTTAGCAATCGCGTCAAAATCTGTCTTTCCTTATTTAGTAATTTGTTATAGTATTGAGTCACATTGGCGCCCGTTAACCTTAAGGGGCTTTTATTATGTCACTTTCCACAGCGATTAACTAAAATCGGAAATATCTGCGAACGTGTACGTTTTTACTGTTACGTTTGCGAAACTGTGACAAATATTTACACGAAAATCCAACATCACCTGTGTAGGCAGATGACAACGAAGAAGAAAAGAGGAATTTTTATATTCGCAATATTTCGTCCTTGAACTGTCGATCCCAATCAGCGACGTCGCACGTTCCTACGCGTAAATGACGCGATCTCGCAAGTGCATTGGGCTAAATAAGGCTGGAAGGTTAAGGATAGATTTAACTGATTCGCGTAGGTGAACCAAATTGTTTACAGCGAAAGTAGTGCGTAGGCTGATTATCGGTGTTTAAACTGATACGTCATATATAACCTATACTTCCTACTCTTATTGCAAAATATCGAGTGGAAATATTAATTAGTTTTTTAATGTTAATTTTTTAATTTATTTTTTTTATAACTTTTTAATTTAGGACACCATTTATCTTACAAATCGGGGATCGTTCGCATTTATATAATAATAAAAGCATTTTATATTAGTACTCACTATTCAATTGGCGTGTGTTGCTAAAAATGACAAATCTACTTTTTGATTGCTCACAAACCAATAGATTTTAATTAATGAATTTTATAGCCTCAAAACCTATTCGAATACATCGTTAACTATTATGATACTAGACGTAATAGGCGCCTGTGGATCCAGACAGTTTTAACAAAAGTTGCTTTGCGTAACATTTCAAAACAAATTTTCTGGTAAATTAAGATTCAATTAATTATGTATTTATAAATTAATGGATTTTATATAAGAAAGTTATACGGTTTCTATTTTATTTTGAAGTTTCACTGAAAAGTTTAACAATAATAAACAAAATTGTGACTGTGAAAACAAGATTCATTAGAAATAAATTAAAACTGGTAAGAAATAGGTATACGTAACTGTTACATAATTCTTTTGAAGATTATACAGAAATGTTAGTTTTTGGTTAATTTAATTTTCCAAAAATGACTTTATAACTTTAATTAAAAAACTAACACTCTTTATAAACCTAAACTAAAGATCTAAATGTTCAAAAAAATTAAATGAAGATTTTACGAAGTATAAGAACTAAATGATATTTTCAAGGAATCATGACTAAAGATACAAATTATGAGAATGAGTTGTTTCGTATGGAACTGAAAGCTCAAAAATCTAGGTTTTCCACAAGATGCACTGGTTCTAAAGCCTGTCTTAAGGTATGTCCTGTATGCAAGAACACGATAAGAATAAAAATCAGAGGTTTTGGTTTACACATACAAACTTGAAACGTTTAGGAAATCAACACCAAATGCAATAGAGCTATGTACAGTCTGTCCATAAAGTAATGTCCCAATTCCAAACAAAATAATAAAGATGCAGACTTAAATTACGGAATACTTTGTTATATAGCAACGGACTACTTTCTTTTCACAGGAAACTAGTTAGTTTACAGATAGAAATCCTTGCTAGAAAAATCAAAAGCTTCATATAAATATGCTTTTATTAACTGAAATCTGGTCATTACTTTTTGGACAGACTGTACCTATGATACAGACGGCGTTTTTAAGAAGTTAGGTGAAAAGGCCAAGCAATAAAGAAGAGCCTAAAGTTAGGATGTCTTAACAACGAGATCTTGAGAATATGTTAATACTAACATAGCAGGTGTCACTGTTAGCCCAAAGGGCCATCAAATTCTTATAATACTTGACGTAGGGGGAAAGGACTGTCTTTATGAAAAGCTAACTGGATTACTGAATGGATTAAACAGAAACACTAGTTAACAACTGAGAGAATATTTTAATCAAAGATTCATTATAATCTGAAATACAAACAAAAGGTAGCCTTTTAGAATCTTAGAATTGCAGAAAAGGTTTTGCAGCTAATGCTAGTGAACAAATGCACTGGAATAAATAAAATAAACAAATCACGGGAAATCTTAAAAGTTTTATCAGTTGAGCAATGACAAAGCACAAGATTTACTAAACATCTTAATAGAGTTAGTCAAAACTACGTTCTTGATTTACGTAGAAATTTTCCGTAACGTCTTTAAAAAATCTTTAAACAGAAAAGCAGTCCCTGAAGACTGAAAGTTAGCATGTAAATACTACTTTGTTGAATCTTAAATTACGGCTAATCTATCTACTGTAAATGAACCGATCTGTGTGCTAAGATATTGAAAAATTATAACGACATAAGCATGTGCATAATGGTTTTAGAACTGGACATTTCTGTATGGAGTAATCTAACCTAATCTTTGCTAACTTGAAAAATGCCTGTAGCAGAAATCCATCATGAAGAAATCAAGACCATTATAAAAATTGAAAAAAATCCTGAGGCAATCTATCCAGGTTTTTCATAATTATAAACGTAAATGAAGTTTCAGAAAGGTGGAATCTTTGTGGAAATATGGAAATACCAAAGAAAACCACAATACCATATCTATTGCTCTTTGTAGATGATCAGATCTTAATTTCATAAGACAAAGAGGATTCACACTAATAAAAAGGTACATAATATAGGAATTAAAATATACAGCAAGATGAGGTAATGAAAGAGAATGCAAACTCCAAAAGATCAGACCAAATACGGCATTGCACCTCCTAGGTATAGCTTTTACATTGCCAAAAATCAAAGAAGTAATGAAATCATAAAAGATAAAATAGGTCAGATAAGAAAGCGATAAGGCAACTGAATTCAATGTTGAAGTGCAATAAAGTAGCAAAGAAGATCAAAAGGGCAATTTACAAGACAATACCCAAGATGTACAAAACTGGACACCTTAGAAGAGGTATACTTATAGAGATGGTGAAAGCATGCCAAGTGAATGACTTAAACTTAATTTGACTTCATGGGACGATTCGTAGCGGCAACCGATTTGCTAGAAATGATGACTACGTGGGTTTTCCATTACGATCCAGAGACAATCGACGCACTGTAAATCTCCACATCACCTAGAATGAAGAATGAGCGAATCGAGAACGAAGGCATAGTCATGGTTGAATGGAACTCTGGCCAAGCTGGCAGAGCAAGAGTGAAAGAAAAAGAATTCTCCATCGTGACAATGCTCCCGCTTATAATGGTCTCTCCGTAAAGCAATTTTTGGTCAGTTAGAAGTTCCTGATTTAGCTTCCAGAGACTTTTACTTGTAGCCTAAGATCCGCACTAAAAGAAACCCATTGTTAAATTGTGGATGCTGCCGCTGCGCTGCTCGGAGTTGACATATAATGACCTACAGCACTGTTTCCATCAATAAAGAATTTGTATGCAATAGTGTATAGGTCTGATGCGAGGATGTTGAAGAGGATGACAGTCAAATAGTAAGATTGTGATAACAGAGAACATAATAGCACACCTCGTATGTTTTTACGATTCAAATACTAACAAGATGAATAAAAGAACGCACCAAGACTCACTGTTCTAGAACTGGACTTTTGACCACAAAAGTGGTATATGAAAATCGGATAGTGTACATAATGAAACTATTAGAGGAAATATGAAAGTATGTAGATAGAATGACAAGATCGATATTATCAAAACCAAATATTAATCAAGTCAGGGCACCCACATCAGGTGAATAACAAATGATGGCCGAGAAGTTTGAAAATGATTTCCTGAAAATAGGCAATGCGAATTAAAGGTCTGCAAGAAAGAAGTTTTGAGAATTCAGATTATTGAACCTAATATAGATGATCTTCAAAAAGAATACCGGATAAAATGTACAGACTTCTCAGACTTCCTCAAATGTCGCCATTAGCCAAAAGGTTGATCTCCTGTTAATCTTTAGCAAAAAAGAAACCCAAGATGTCTAATTAAAAAGTTTTGTGCAGAGAAACAGCTTTATCGAATACTTACATCCATAGTCGTCCAGTTGATTTTATTAAAGTTCTATTTAATATTTATTTCATCTATGTAGTGTTCTTTAGTACTTAATTTGAGGTCAAATACTATTATTTAGCAGCAGCTTGCCAACTCCAAAAGCTGCTCTTCTAGACGGAGTGTTAAAGACCAAAACACTTATCTCACACCCCTTTCGTCAGCTGGTATAGCCATCGTTTCATGGTATGCCCAAACAAGAAATAATCACAGTTATTAAATCTCAGCAGAAACTGCAGTAGAGTATCTTTGCTGTTGTTATTTAGATTTAAACAAGATAGTAAACTGTTAAGTACGCATCCGGATGATAATTAAGATTTCATTTGTGGGGCTTGGTCCCAACTCCAGTTTCGAAAGGTTTTAAACACAGGAAGACTAGTGACTATATTAAGGAATGGGGTGAATGGAAAGAAATATATTTTGCTTTTAACTAAGGGTATAGCTTTACGCTGTAAGATCCATTTCTCCGGCGCTGCAACACAAAACATGAAGAAAAATGAAAAAAAATAATTAAACCAGGTGGTCTCAGCTTGAGAATTTTCTTTATAATTTTGTACTTCAAGAAATAATGAAAAAAGATGAGAAATTGAAAATTTTCGTGAGATCTGGTTGAAACTTTAGTGTTGTCCAATAATTTAAGATTTCAAAGTTTTTTATTAAATTGTTTCCTCCTAAAGAATCAACAATTCAGTATTTAAAGGAAATTTCAAATAGAACAGCTCCAATTTTTAAAAATTCTAATTTTTTTAGAATGTATAAGAATTTCAATCAAAAATTAGTTAAGTGAAAAATAAGTGCAATAAATTCCTTACAGAATTAAATAAGTGTAACTGGTGTTTACTATATTGCCAGAGCATCGATATTCAAAATGAAACGTTGCAAAATAAAATCAGTAAATTGATAACAATCTAATAAAAAATACTGAGAATATTGAATTACTATTAGAGTGCGTTGAAAGAACGATATGATTTCCAAGAAGCTGATCCAAATAAACATTTGCAAAAGCTTTCCCATACAGACATTTAATAAATCGTTGCAGGCAAACATTCTCCACAAAGCATAATTATGAGACTTCTTTGAAACTGATTTCCTACTGAAAAAGGTTATTTACTAATAAATACTGAATATCATCCTTATTAGAAAGAAAGAACCGTTAAAGGATTGGTTAGTTTGAAGGAACTTAAAGCATTCCAAGGTTAAGTTTTGGAAAAGATAACGATACTAAAGTCTCAAAATTTAGTAATGAACTGCAAATTGAAATTTCTAATAAAACCATATAGCAGAAAATGGGTTTTTAGGCTAAATATTGAAATACTTGATTGATTTCTCACAAAAAGGATGTTAAATTACATAATTATGCGTGTTCCTATATCCATTTGTTTAAACCCGTTGACTTAGTCATTTCGCAAATATGCTTTGTGTTTCGATCAAGTTATTAATCTTGGTTTGCGCGAAGTTGTTTTAAAAGTACAAAAACTAGAATTATCTTTTACTTTTAATTAATCAGAAATTAAACAAGTTAGGTTTTAAAGGCTAATGCGATAAATAAAAAATCAAGATCTACCTAAAGTGCAAAACTAATTCACGATTATTAGCAAATTCTCAACTGACTAAACCGGAAATTATTCATCAGGATAGTCATTACAACATAATCAGTTTTTTTTCTCTTGTCTATTGCTTTAGATATTAATAACCGCGAAGCGCCAAACTGACATTTTTAAATACACAAAAGTTTACGGTTCCTAATAAGAATAATATATTATTTGTTCAAAGAGTTGCATCATTATAAAAAATGATAATAATAAGAATAACTCGCAGTTATATTGTGCCTGAAGAAGTAGGAAGAAATCGACTTTCATCCAGTGCAGGCGATTTCAAATTATTATATGGGCAAGGACAATTGACTATAATTTATCGATTGCTCCTCTCGTAAATCATAAGTTAAGTAAGAGATTTAATTATTTAAAGAGTAAAAGTGTTCAATACATGTTATTGCATACGCTCTTTTTGCGGATCCAGAGAGTGGATAATAACATAGATGCCCCAGTTTCCATATATGTCCCTTCGACCTAACACTTGCTCAGCCTGGAGACACCATCAAGCATTCACAAATAGATAGAGCTCCACGCAAGTACAATTATTGAATTATAAAATACTTAAAAAAGTGTTTAAAATTTAAATTCTTTAATGATACAATCGCTGGAAGCAATAAAAATATATCTTGTGAATTTATGAAGAATATCTGTATATTTTTAAATAGGATGGATTGAATACGTTGGTGGAAATATTTATGATTTCTTTCAAAAATTAGCTACTGGTTTGAGGTTAGCCATAAGGAAGTGGGACCACTAGAGAATTATGCTGTAATAATTTGAATAATATTTCTAATAGATTTTGTGTGTGGTAAAATACATTTATAAGCAAAACAACCTACACATCAATAAAAAATTAATATTAGTTTTTGCCTTCAACAAATCGCACCCACGTTAGTAATAACTTTCTTTGGATTATTCTATTTTGATGTTCCACCAAAACTAAGTTCGTAGGTATATTAATATTTAGGAAAGACTAAACCTGTCTGGACATTTAAATAAATCTCTAAATATGCAAATTCTGTAACTGATCGGTCTTCTTATAAAATATCAAAGGTGTAAGAATATGTATGGCCTTCTCAAGGTAGCTAAATATACATTTCTCTCACCTGTTTGTTCTAGATAGAAGTTATATAAAATAAAACGCGCTTGTATTTTTTATGTAAACACTGAAAGAAAAAGTTTAATTAAATGCAGGAAAAATTGACAAGTTGACTGGATACTATAAAATATGAATAAGTTTTAAAAAAGGAGAAATGTCCATTTTGCCCTGAAGAATTGGAAAATAATAATTTAATAGATATATTTATGTCTACAACAATTCTGAAAGTGAAATTCCAGAAGCTGCTCTATAAACTTGTGCCTTAGTAATTGTTCATAATTACATATTTTCTAGAAAAACAAGTTTGACAATTTTTAAGATAAATTACTGTTAGTATAGCATTTAGAGATTTAAAGAAAGTAAAAGGCAATAAAGCCTAATCTGGATTTAATAAAAAATCGGTAAACTGGAAACACTATGTTTAATTATTAAGTTTACGTAATGCTTAAGAAAATCTTGCCTATTCCATAAAGTTAGGTCATCGCAAATACCGTAATGTATGATATTAGTGTAAAATATATAGCTTTGTCATTGTAAAATTGATATTTTATTGGAATTTATTAAGTTGTACTTATGAACATTAATTGACATTCTAATATTTCAATTTATACTTATAACTTGATTATACGGTAATTTTACCGTGTAAGCGAAAGGGCGAAATGCACACTCAGTACGTGAAAGTTGCACTATACAGATCAAACAAGATCTCTTAATGTTTGTTTTATCAGATGAGCTGAACAAATCTAAGTACATACTACGTAGTTTAATTACCAGGAAACTAACAATTTAACAAATGTTTACGCAGAATGCTCTTTTAAAAGCATTTAACGTTACTCGTTATTAATAGTAAACGTTATTCTACGTAGCAAACGAACTAATTTTAATAACAGTAATGTAACCGTTACAAGATATTTTGTACTTACTTGTTACACAAAGTAAAAAAATCAAGTAGAAAGATTATGTTGCGATAATAGACAATTAAATCTTACGAGAAATTCAAAAATGCAAAGTTAAACTTACACGTTAAAGTGAACATACAGGGGTTAAAACACGATTTCTTTTTGTCGATGTCGTTGTAAAGAAAGGCAAAACGGTTTGAATTTCTAAAAGTTTCTCTACACTGTGGACCACTCTAATTCGCCGTATTTCCACTTCTGTTGTGAATTCGTCTTCATTAATGCATTCTAGAACGGACACATCATTCTGTATATTAGTTAGCTACATTAAAGTTTAGTTGCCCCTGAGAGAACCGACAAAAAATAGCTCAAAAGGACGCTTCTTTCTCATATAATACAAAGTGTTCATAAATGTTTTTGGGTCCAGTTGGCTATAGAATCTAATTTTGATGTGCCGCCTTGTTGATTTATTTCAACAACTAATACGTATTTGTTTTCTGTCATTTGTCAATTGCAAATGTCATTGTCCTGCATTTAGCAAATTAGTTAATATCTTACTGAAATTTGTTGCATCGTAACACTTGTTTTCTCTCTAATTGCACTTATTGTACAAAAACGTCTTTTTCAAAACTAAAGCTGTAGGTTTACTAACTATACTAATTCAAATCTATTAATGTTTTAAAAACATAAGATTAAGCAACCATCATAACAACTATGCAATGCATGTAACGTGTCAAACATTCTAATACATATCCTGTTTTTCAAAAGGCGTCAAATGCAGCCGCAAACATGATTTCATAGCTTACTGGACCCAGAAGCATTTATGAACACTTTGTATTATGTCTTTATGTTTTTGCGGTTTTAGTCTAAATGTAGTGTCCTGAGTAGATCTTTAAATGTGTTGTGGTAGTCTTTGGATTTAGTGAGTCCTATCTCCGTCTTTAATCCTTCACGATTGTACTACTTCACTCTGTCTTGTTCATTCTTTATCTTCTCACTATACTGCACACGTGCCAAATTTTGCTGCTTCGATGGACCAGTTTGGGAGAAGCTGTTGCAGTCTTTGCCGTTGTTTAGAGAAAGCGGGGCAGGTGAAAATTCTATGTTCTAGGTCATCTTTGCTATAGTATTGACGCATGTTATACAAAGGATCGTCTTGCTTTCCTATTCGGTGAAGATGGTGAAACTCTTCGTGGCTTGTGAGGACACTGATTATCGCTAGAGAGTGGTGGTTGGTAAAAAGCGATATGTAACACTCTTTTTGCCTGTTGTAGATACGTGAGCTGACGAACTTCGTGGGCTTCTTACTGTGGGTATTTTTCTTGGGTTATTATCCTTCACTCATAGTCTGCAACTTCGCAAATTTTTATTTTTCATAGCCAGTTCTTCCCCTAAGAGTAAACCTGAGAAATCCAGCACCACAAAGGTTGCGCATGATTTTGCGAAATAATAGTTTGTTTTGGTCGTGTTCGGGGGATTTCCATTTCCAAAGTACATATAGACGAAAGTTCTGCGCAGTGTTGAGAGCCTTGGTTGCTCTTCTGCTGTGGGTCAATTTAAATACCAAATATTTGATTGATTCTACTTTCTGAACGTTTCTGTTGTTTACCTTAACAGTTGGGTTTCCGCTCATCTTGCTTTTGAGCATCATTTTAACAGAATAGTTAAATTTGCTTAAGTTGCCAATTTTTATACTGCTTGTTTTCTGCTTTCTCCCCTCTGACTAGAATTGCTACGCTATTAGTATATGCAATAGTTGTCCCATCGTGATTTTGTCTTGCAAGGAAAGTGTCTATGCAGAAATTCCACAAGAGAGGACCAAGTATGGATCCTTACAGACACAGTCTGGTTGGTTCTTTTTTGGCGGGTAGGTTTGAAGATATGATTTTGATTATGTTTACTAGTTTATGCGGGAGATTTTTTCATGTGAGTGATTTATTGTTCTCGGTCACCATAAATATGAAAAGCGCCACCAATGTGTATAAAATGCGCGGTTATGTATTCTTCTTGAGATTCTGAAACTGCATTAACTATTTTGTGTACGGCATGTAAAACCGTACTGATTTTGATGATGTAGGTTTCCGTCCTCATGTGCTTTATTATTTTGTGTGTATTACCCTCTCAAAAACCTTGCTGACTTCTGGCAGTAAAGTTATTGGTCGGAGTAATTTCGGATCGCTTGGATTCTTAGCAGGTGCCCTTAGAATAATTACCAGATTGCCTATTTTGCAGTATTGGGAGGAATGTTCCGGCGTACTTAAGTCAATCATTGATTTGTTTGGTTAGATAATCACCGATTACTGACTCTCTTTCTTTAATAATTATTCCATGTATATTGTCCTAGCCTGATGCTTTTTAATTCTTGATCGTCATCAAGCCTTCTAGGATTGCTTCACATGTCTTCCCAGCTGCGGTGCATGCATTTTCTCTTACATTTAAGTGTTTTAAGGTATCGTCTTTTAAGTCGTCTTTTGGTAGCATTGTTTACAGTTTACGTGCAGTGCCCTTCCAATGTTGTACGTTAGGTCTCAAAATCTCATTTTTGGTTTTTCGTGCTGTTATTTATAAACTATATCCCAGGAGTTTGCGCTTAGGTCATCTTGGATGAATTTTCGTCAAAGGTCTTTTCCTGCTTTTTCTGTGGTTTTTATCAGACATGTTTTTGCTTGTCTGTGCTGCTCTAGATATTATGTACATCTCTGTTTTTGTGGTTTCATGCCAACTTTCTTGTCCTTTAAGATTCGTTCTTAGTTAGTTAGTTAGTTTAACCAAATCTGTCGACCACCGTCGAATATATCTTTCGAGACAGATGTCATCCGTTGACCTATATATTCCCGCGTTAACTGTTTAGCTCTTTGGTTTAGGAGCTCTTTGTAGTAGTTACTCAGGCTCAATACATAGCTGGGCTTTTCATGGGTTTTAACTGTAATAGCAACGTTAAAGGCGATAAGATTATGATCAGTTTTGATGTCGTCGTCATTCAGTTATTAATATACTGTACTAGTATGTTCTCACATGTCTTGAGATCTATGTTGCTTACCCCATTTAGTAGTGCAAAAGTGTATGGATTGTCAGGTTGATTTATAATTGCTTGGGAATAAAAACAAAAAAA
>VTPC01001514.1:19811-36386 GCA_011009095.1 Ignelater luminosus
AGACGAAAATGGGAAAGAAATCAGAAATAGGAAAAACATCATAAATGAAACAGAAAAATACCATAAACATATATATAACACACAAATAAATAAACCCCCAACACAAACAGATACTAAAATGATAAATTTAGAATCGGAAGATAAACATATACTAGACATAACTAGAGAAAAAATCCTCTTTGCGTTAAAAACAATGAAAAATAACAAAGCGCCAGTAAGCGACAAAATCCTAACAGAAATGATTAAAGAAGCACCCGATATAATAACATCAAAACTGGAACATCTTTTTAACAGTTGCCTCGAACAGCAAAACATACCGGAAGACTGGAACGAAGCCATTATAATCAAACTGTTCAAAAAAGGAGACAGAAAACTCCTGCAAAACTGCAGACCAATAAGTCTGCTGCCATATGTAATATAGAAATTATTCATGCGAATAATAGCAAACAGGATAGGAAAAAAAACTAAATGAATACCAACCAACAGAGAAAAGTATAGCACATGCGACCATTTGCTAACAATGAAGATATTAATCGAAAAAGCAATTGAATACAAACTCCAAATACACATGGCTTTTGTAGACTACGAAAGAATCTTCGACTCCATAGAAAACTGGACAATAATGGAAGAACTAGATAAAGCGCGAATAGATCACCAATATAAAAACTTACTAAAGAACATATACAAACAAGCCACAGCAGTAATAAGATTACACGAGGACTCAGATAAAATAGAAATTAGAAGATGTATAAGATAAGGAGACACGATATCACCGAAACTATTTACGCTAAAATTATTAGAAGGAATTTTCAAGAAAATAACATGGGAAAAAGTAAGAATTAATGCCAGTGAGTAAAGACTCTCGTATGAGATTTGTAGAGGGCATAGCCTTGTTTGCGATAAAGAGGAAAGCTTAATAAATATGTTAATAACATTGGAAAAAGAATTAAGACAAATCTAAGTCTGAAAATGAATACGGAAAAAAGTAATGAGCCCCGAACAAATGCAGATCATATTAAACAGCAAAACAATAGCAAATAGAACTAGGAAAACAAAACAAAGACATAAAGATCAACAGAAGAACGAGACTAGGTTAAGTGGCGTTTAGAAAACTTTCACATATATTAAAAAATAAAAAGATTCCGCAACATCTTAAAACAAAGATCTTCGATCAGTGCGTACTACCCGTAGTAAAGTATGGAGCAGCACAAACGTGGATAATGACAAGATAAGCAATAAACAAATTAGAAACGACACAAAGAACGATGGAAAGATCTATGTTGGACATAACTCTAAAAAACAAAAAAAAAAGAATGGATCGGACGGAAACCCAAAGTCACCGACATAGTGAGGACAATAACGCACGTGAAATGGGACTTTCCCGAACACGTCGCAAGATTAAAAGACAATCGTTGAAACAGAAAAATTATTGGATAAAAACCTTGTGGACAGGAAAAAATGGAAGAGGAAAACCAAACATGCAATGGTATGGCGACATAAAAAGAGTAACAGGACTAAAATGGATAGACGTTGCACAGGACAGAGAATGCTGGAAAACAAGAGAGAGGCCTATGCTCATTTCTGGGTGTACAAGGGCTGATAAGAAAAAGAAGATTTTTGACGTGAAATTATCTAAAGGACACATCTTTCAGTTATATCTGTCGAGTCGCAGGATAGAGGTATATAGATGGACATGATCTTCCAAAATGAAATGATCGATGGTTGACTTACCATGGCAAATTAAAATTTAATAATTAGAATTTTTAGTTTTTTGTTTGGTCAGTAAACATGAGGGAAACATTTTTGTCATCACATACAAGCAGACAAGGATAAGCATCTTGCAAAAATCTCAAAAGGAGATTTTTCAATAACTTTCCATGGGTGGGGCCATATCCAAGAAGTTTCCTGTCTGCTAACTGCAGATGGTTTGTCCAAAAACATATCGAGATTTACTGTTCACAAGCTATGGTTTTCTAATTTGTTATTTAAACATTCATATTTACATAAACTTTCTAATTTGTCTCTTGATGCTGAAAGGTTATTCTGTTTCGCATTTTGGTATGGAGGAAATAAGACTGCTAGATTTTTGTGATTCTCACCCTCTGAAAACGTGTTGGTTTTCTAGAGCATCCCTCAGCGCCTTTGATATTTACGCCCTGAACTGAAATCTAAATCTAAAGGTAGGTTAGTATAAATTAATCTAATTTTCAGACAAAATGGCAGATACAAAGAAAGGGATAAAAATCCAAAACAGACATTTAATTGAAGAAATACCAGAAATATTAAATTGCTGGGATATTTGGAGAGCTCTCTTTATTTTTCTTTCTGCAAATATAATCTTTGATCATATATTATTTTTTTCCGTATATCTCTAATTAATAAGAAGAACTTTGATTCTTATTTCTGTATTTAGGTCTCAAATAAAAATAACTAAATGAACAAGAAAACAAAGTAAAATAAGGACGGATTCTGATTTTCTTCTTGAAATGTAAAAGTTCGAAACAAAGAAAAAAAACTTACATTAGGACAGAACGAAATGGAGATATTTTCGAATTATTTTAGTATCATATAGTATATAGTATAAAGAAAGAAAAACGAGAATTCCCGCATTCCTAACAAGCCAGCAAAAGTAATACAATATAAGATCTAATTAAATAACAGAAATAACATTGAAAACTATATAAGATGTATAAGAAAGAATGTAAGCAAGAACAAAGAAAAGAAATAATTTAATTTCGCGCTGCTCCTACAGAATAACTGGAATGACACAAATTTTCCGATAGGACCTTCCTTTTCTTATATATGGTGTAACGTCCTTCACCCAGAAGACGAAAATTAAATGCAAAGTGGTTAAAAGCAACATTCAGGACTTTCTTCATATGATAATTTTATAATAAATTTAGGTGTTCGTAAAACGAAAGGATGGATGTTTTAAAAAACCAGGAAACCCGCGTTGCACATGCGCTTTTTAAATAATCAATGGACGCATATTGTTAGGGGCAAATACAAACCCACCCTTATTGCTAAAAGCGAAGTGCCAGAGTTTGTGAAACATGCAACAAAGAGCAATTGTTACACTATTTTTGTGTTCGGGTTAACTTTTTATCAATTTCTACTTGTTCATTGTTAATTATTTAAATTCTGCGCTGATAATTTCGAATTAATATGTGAGAAATTTAAAGTAAGAGTGAAGTTAAAAAAGTAAGTAAAAGTTTTTTTAAAAGCAAAGTTGCAAACATGTTACTTATTAATCTTAGTAATTTAATTTTTAAAAAGAGGTAAATTTTTGAAAGATCAAAGGAGAATATTAAAAGTAATTTTTAAAAATTAAAAGGGCAGAATGTAAATTAATACAGAGCGGTAATTAAGCAACATTTTTTCCACCTCCCTGAATAAATTTGGATAAAAAAGAACAGCAATAAAAATTCGCAAAAAGATACACAATTAAAGCAAACAATAACCCAGTAGGCTCGAATTTAACGCAAATTAAAAAGAAAGAAAAACAAAAACTACCAGCAGTTGCCAAAATTCTCGCCAAAACAAAATTCGCGCGTCCAATCGCGTTTGGCTAACAGGGGCGTCGAATATGGTAGGGATGGATGTCTGGAGTGAGAAGGGGGTAAAGCGTGCGCATGGGGTGGAGACCGCCGCGACGCCCGCCGCGGCGGTACAGATAGTAAGTAGACTGACTGGCGTCGGCAGGTCTGCGACATCTGACAACCTCTGGTAAGTGTTCTTTATTACTCTCTTGCATTAATAGTGGTTGTGGTAGATTTCCTGTTTAGTCATCCTTACTAGAAAAGCACGGCTGCCTCTATTCTATTTATCCTTTAATAGGACACCGAAGTAAAAACATCCCAAAAGACATTTTTTTACCAAATGAAAATTTTTAGTGGCACAGTTTGGAAATTATTTATTTTATTCGTTCCTGATATTATGATATTGGAATTTTTTTGCAGGGAAGTATTAAATATTTTTTTTAAATTAAAACCGGTTTTTTATTGTTAATAATCAGAAGAGTGGTTTTTAAAAAGGATTTTTGTGAAGTGAAATTTTCCGGTTGGTTTGAGAAGTTCGAAAACAGGTAGTTCTAGTTTTTTTTGTAATTTTTTTGTGATAATTGCTTGTTTATAGAATGATAGATAGTCTGCAAAGAAAGATAAGATAATAACCCTAATAGCTGACTACATGAATAAGTCCCACACGAATGCAGTGATTAGATAGAAAATTTTGTAATGTTGCTTCTGTATAAAATTCAAATTTTACCATTTAATCCTTTTTTTTTTACTTTTATTATGGATCCGTTATGTAAATTTGCTGCAACCTAGTAATGTAAGCCGATAATGTATAGCGTTTCGGTTGTCAAGACCAACAGCAGACAGCAGAGTAGCAATACTTATAAAATTCAGGAGCTTCCGTGTTTATGAACAACCTACTTAAAAGGAATAACAATTAAAATTGATTTTATATTTATATCGTGTTTGATAAAGGTCACAGCATATATTAGTAGTGAACGGGATATACGACAAGAAGACAGGGTTAGGTTATGTTATACACAGTAGTGTCACGTGGTTTTGGTTCCTTGCCGGCAAAGCAACCCCGTTTATCGATTATTGCATGTGCTTGATATAAAGTCTTTTCTATACGTGTGAAAAAAATTATGGTAAAATTATATTTAATCGATTTGTTATGATTAGGCACACATAATATACAGACACGTTGTCGTGGGCTATTTTTAAAGAGTGTTGTCTAGTATTGCCATTAAAATGTGTTTAATTTATTTTTATTCAATTGACAAGTGTGCTATGGAATTGTTAACAAATTTTCTTGAAATATTTCTAGAAGGACTACCTAATTTCATTTTATAAAACTTTGATGTCAATCTCTGTTTAGATAAATTCATAGTACAAAGAAATTTGAAGAGTAACATTATTAAACAATTGAGAATCAAATTTTGTAGGTTAGAATTTCTTAAATTCAATTATTTTTAAACTCTCCCTGTGAGATATTTTTATTTTAGCAATTCAACGTTTAGATTTTATTATTATACGAGGTCTGACCACATAAAAGTTTATAACCTATAAATCATTATTAGCAATACAATCAAAGTAGATGATTGCATAAATTCTTGATAGGACAAAGTCTAAATTTCATGAGAACTAACATTGAATGAATCTTAAAATTCGCAAACTTATTTGTTTGAACATACTGCAAATTATTTCCTCTCAACCTCACCACTTTTATTTAAAGGAATCAAAAAATGTTAACAAGATTTATACTTGTGCTTTCTTAATATTTAGGATTGCTGGACTTTTAAAACTAATTCGATTTATAACTACGAGGTGCTTCCAGAAAGATTAATTCAATCTTGTTATGATTTTAATATTGAATGTGTATCTTCTCTTCTTGCATTCAGAACGAGTCTTGTAAATTTTATCCATGATGTGCTGTCGAATTTCTAAAAGTACTACATGGTGGGTGTGTCCTGTTGACTGAAATGACAAATGACAATTAACTTGTATAAATAATAGACTTGTCCTGACCTTAATTTACATTAAAATATTTTTATTCCGACTTTTTAATTATTACTGATTGTCAATTAACTCAATTAGAACTGTTGTTTGAACAAAAGACTTTGTCATTAACAATGGATTTTTTGCTAAGTATTTGTTTGCGAAACCTACTAATCATTTCTTTATGATTATCAATGCATATCCGGCCTAAGGTGAAATTTAATTTTACTGAGAATCAAGAAACAAAGAGACCTTGTAGAACGTAAATAATTCAAACCAACATTTATTTTAAACAAAAGATTGATTGTATTTACTACTTTGAGGTTATGTAATTATGGATTTTATACTTTTCTTTGCATTTATTAAACATAAAACATTACAAGATGGCTTTAAAGAGTTTCAAATTAAAGAACGATTATGATTTTGTATTAGTGTTGATTATTCACGCGTATTCTCTCTTTTTGTGTTTCTTCTTGTTTTAAGAAACACTTGAAAATCATTCCCTATAATATTTCTATTTGGTGGAAATACTTTTTTGAACTTAACAATGTTTTCCAAGGTTTTATTATAGCTGTGGATTAAGCTATCAGATTTTATTATAATATCTTGCAAATTTATTCAAAACCTGAAATCGTTCCTTGAGGATTTCTCATCTCTTGATTTTGTCTGATATTGAGTTTAGATTCTTTTCAAAATGCAAATTTTTAAATTTGATTTTAATTTAAAAATAATCTGGAGAATCACAAAACAGCAATCAAATACAATAAATAGGTCAGACTAAAACTTCCCTTCGCGTTAATAATGACAACTACCTTCAACGTCACCTTTCGAGACATTTCCTATAATGAAAACAGTCCCTTTTTTTTCTCTTTTCTATTCCCATCTAATTTCTGTAATGCGCTACACACAAAGAAATTACTGAAATCAATAATTTGTTATTATTATTATTTTTTTCTTTAAATCAAAATATAAATTTGATATTATTAAAACTGGTAAAAGGCCACCCCTATAAAATTTTGCTATGGTTTCTGTGTGTGTGAGTGTAGTATATATCGATAGTCCGTGCATGGCACATTGTGACGTCACCATACAATGTAATCACGCCGCAATTAGGAAGGTAAACCACCTCCTTGAACTAGTTTCGGTTTTATTTCAGTTTTATCAATATACACTAAACAGAGAGAGAGAGAGGACCTGCTTCTATTTTTATTTTTTCCGCATTCGATTAGTATTAAATTATTATTATTATCACTGTTGTCATTATAAGATCCTAAAATGAATTTTTATGAAAGATGCCACAGTTGAATTCTAGCTTTTGCAATTGGTTTCCGTGTAATAAATTTCCAAGAAGTTACAATTTTTTTCTAACAAGAAAAGGCAAACAACATACTTGGAATTGTGAGTTTCATTGAATTATTCCTAGAAAAATATCTTGGTCGTGTATTTACATTTCGGTTTTCATAATGATATAATAACCGCGGGCATCTCATAATTAATTAAATCGTTCCATTCTTAATCAAGTCAGTCAAATGCAAGTATTTTCGAGTGTGACGTTTTGAGAGATTAATTACCCATTTTAAGCGTCTTTCTAATGTAAACGAAGAAATGATGCCTGATCAAAAGGTACCTTTCTGGAATTGGGATGCTTTTTAACTTTCTTATTCCAAAGAACATGACTCTAATTAATCAGTTTAGATTTTACTTATAATATGAATAGAGAAACCAAGAATCTTATTTGATATCACGCTTTTGTCATTAAGATTTAGATTGTTTAGATTTGCTTTTCGAAATCTTCTCGGTTCATTTAGTGACAAATCGTTTTGCAAGACAGTAAAGGTAATTTGTCAGAATTCAGAAGGTAATTTCTCACGAAACAGAGCCAAAAAATATTTGCAAACAATGAAAAACCTTGAGAACATTAAACCCCTTTGTTCAAAGTGATGACACACCTTCATCTTGAAGATATCACAAGAAGAAATCTTCGAATCGATCTGCGTTTAGTTCCTTGGCATAGACACATTATGCAGATTCATTACAAGATATTTTTCTCCTTTGAGAGACACACCTTGATCATGAGATGTGACAGTTCCAGTCTATTTGGTATGCAGCCTATTTGATATAGACTATTTTCTCAAAAGCTAAAACGAATTCAGCAGGAAAAAACAAGGTTTTATCAAAAAGTCATCACATTTCTAAAACAGTTTTGCAGATTGCAGACTTTGATTCTCACAGACGAGACTTATATTATATGGCAGCTGCTTATCTCAGAAATTAGAACACCTATTTCTCTTGCTTAACATTTTCTTTTCTCTAGACATGCTATCAAGGAATTAAATCATAACAAAAGTTTAAAATTTAAAAAATTCTCCTGGATCTTAAAATAAATTCTTGGTTTGTGTACGATTATTATTATTATAATTATTATTTAAGTTGCAATTGCCCCACCCCTTATTCTCTTATTAACCAACACTGTTTCATTTCTAAGTCTAGCAAGATAATAGTACAACAGTAATTTAATTTGCTTTATTTCACTTTAGCGCTAAATAATAATTCGATCCAATTATTTCTAGTCGTCTACGTAACTGGTAATTATAGCACCCATTAGATTTAATTTAAAAAAATGAGATTTTCTACATATCCTTAATCACACACTCACGTAACCGCATATATGTCATTGAATTAATTAATTTGTTACATGTAACGACCCAGATTTTATAAACGTCAATAATAACGTCTGCAAATAGAAACCAAAAACCCTCTGTTGTGTCTAGGCAAGTAAAGCAAAAAAAATCAACTATTTCACGTTTATAATTGACACACTCAAAAGATAATGTACCTTTAATAAAATCCACAACAGAACACAACCTGGGCACTTTTTTAACCAAATCACCGATAATTTTCCAGTAACGAACATGTTCAAACAAACTACAATACTTTGCGTTATTATGATATTGATGTATTTTCATTTCATCGCGTCTTGCACGCAATGTTTTTCGTTATAAACAGTTATGTAGTATAAATTTGTACAGTACTTTATTAAACAATAATATTTAGTTTAAACATTTCTATTTTCTGATGTGATCCTCAGTTGTAAGTTCCATCCATTATTGATCAAATAGATTGCATCATACTATTATTATAACAGCAACCTGCTGTTTTGCAATTCTATTTTCTCTCTAATCCTTTTGCAGGTTTTCCTGTAGTGATCTATTTTTGTTAATTTCATCAAGACTACTACCACTACTAATTTAATTCCGTCTCTGGAAATGTGTAAATGCAAAATTGATTGAATACCAGACGAACGTTCGTCTATTATGCGGCCAAATAAATTTCAACTGCATTAACTTGTTCCCTAGGGGTGTGTAGGGTGCTAGTTACCCCCTTATTGTTCTACTCTATAGTATGCCATGGTCAGACCAGCTTCTATATTTGAACGGCACGCGTTTGATTTCAATTTCGTATGACTAGACTTATTCCACCCCTTAAAATCAGAGAGAAAAAGGGGGCCCACTTCGGATTCCTAATAATTGTAAAAACCTACTTAAACACACACTGACTGTTAAAAATTTTTTTAAAAAACAATTTCGTTAGTTGACTAGTACCATTCTATAATGCAGACTATATCGGAGACAAGGAAACACGTCAGTAATTGATTAAACATAGAAAACATCCAAAGTAAAACTATAACCACCGCTATCGACCACACTATAGCCTAACACGTTCTAGTGGGGCCGTCGCGGCGCTGGATGACGTCACATGTCTCACGCTATAGTCACGTGTTGTAACAGCTGATAACGCACCCCTGTAGTAACCAAAAGTGGCAACTAGGCTAATTACTGCCAAATTATTGATAAATTTAGAAAAAATACTTGACTATTTTATTGAAGAATTGAATGGATAAAGAAAAATTAACAAAATTATTCATGTAGACCCTTTTTTTCAAGGTCAAAGTTAAGTGTATATTAATAAATAAAATTACAGAAAGATTAAAAAATTGCTTATTAAAAGACTAAAGTTTCTTTACGTCCTCAATTTTTTATTAGTGAAAAACAACTTATTTTTAGTCATCTGGCCTTTATCTTCCGGCATATTAAGATTAGTAGAGAAATCAATAGGGGAAGTAGTTTAGCGCATATTAATTAGAAATTTAACCTTTATAAATGATTTTTTTTACTATAATGTGTAGTCTTTTGTTCACAAAGCAAATAATGCAGAAATTTCGTTAGAAAACAAACAAGATTATTTTTATCTTAAAAGTTCAAACTGATAAAGGAAGAAACATTTAAACAATACAATTGTGTGGGCACTTTCAGAAGGGATCTTATCATGATCACGTTTGTTTGTTGTCTTCTACAGAGTTCTGTAAAAACCAACTAGTCCCGATTCTAAAAGTAGAAATCATCTTTTAGTACAGTGTGATCAATTCAAAATATAATTGAGCATCATCGAGTCCGAATCTTTTGACAAAATAAAAACAGAAAATTCTTCTCCTTTGTGCTCGAAACCACTTCTTCCACTAAACGTTTTCTTTTGAACTCAACATTTCCACGTGATCAATAGATGCTTGAGATGTGACTGCTCGAAAGAGAGGTCTACAATTCTAAATCTTCGAAATTTCTTTTATATTTTGTTCGATGGACCAATACACAAATACCCAAGACAAGACTTCTCAAAATGATCAAACCTTTAGAGAATTCCCATTTAAAACTTGTAAGCTATTTCCGAAAGGCAATAAATCTTGGCTACGTCGGGTGTAATCAATATTCATGAAGCAGGGCTTGCATCCTGTAATACCAAGATTCTTAACCAGCACAGCAGTTTGTTTGTTAATTCGCACTTGCTGTTGTTTATTTTATGTTGCTTGACATTAAAACATAAAGCAGAAGTCTTTGCTATTTAGTAAAAGCATGTTTCTGTCCTGGAGGTTATTTCATTTGATGTTTATGTAAACTTTTTAAAAATGTTGATTGCCCATTTATGTAACTAAAGATCTACATTTGTAGTTTGCGTATCTAGCTACGCTTGTTGACTATAAACTTGCTCTTGTTAAATTTGAATAGAACTCATTTGTAAAGTATGTTCACATAATTTAGAATGCAATACTCATGCTGATAATTTATCATTGATCACCGACTATTAGATAAATATTCTATGGGTTTAAAGTATTTACAATGATAGAACAGTCCAAAATCAAAGACGATAGGTGTGTAGGCGTTTATTTGGTAATCCACTACAAGGATGTAACCTTAATGTGATTCCAATCCTAAACTGGTTAGATTCAGACTGGGTAACATTATCTGCTGTAAAGCTGCCAATGTTAGACTACAACAATTAACAACATCCCCAATTGTTAACCCTGTAATAGTTTTAATCTTCTTCCGCAGTTTACTTCGATTTCCTATATAAGCTCACACCTACCGAATAGGCTTACAAAATACTCATTTATTTAAATTAAACAAGCTATTAACAAATAATTGCAAAAAAGGCATCAAAAGTGTTATAATCAAGAATTATTGTTATATCTTATTTTAGCAGGAATATAGCGTACATTTATAAGGGCGTTACCTCTATTATTCCTGACAGATTTATTATTGCCTTATTAAATTATCATCAAAATAACTCTATTGCCTTCGAATTCAATTAATTCAATTTATTGCCACCATTTCGCAGCGGGATACTTACACAAATAAAACGATTTTATGACGTCATCTTTTGTAGGAAAAAAATTATCTTCTTATTCTAAAGGAAATTATTTTAATCTTAGGCTGTTCAAGCGATAGATATAGATCATTGGAGATTTATTTCTATTTCTCTTTGGATTACTAATTGTGGTTCACATTTCTTCCAAGATGGTGTACAGTTTTTAAAATTTTTCTAAACTTATTGCTTCATGATGATAATCTATGATTCCATTAAAAATTGTTATGGAAGTTGTGTTTTAATATGTTGCCTTCTTAGAGATGTTACGAACCAGACTTGTTTCGTTTCACTGATTACTTATGAATCTTCATTGCATATAATAAACTTGAAGTGTTACTATTTAAGTGAAGTAATAAAACTAACGTTTATTCGCTTTTATGAAAAGTTCCTTCGAAAGTTAAAGGATTTTTCATGAGATAACAAAGAAATTTTGAAACTTTCCAATGATCAAATTCCTATTGATGTTCGGCAACTTACTTTCACCACTACATCATCTTTCAATAATTAATCTGAAAGCAACCTGGGAGACTTTAGCAGTATGTTTCAAGACAACTTTAGTGCTGCCTTTTTAAAAAAGTTTCTCATACAGGATCTTGTGGTTCTTGAAAATTAAATATTTCTTGGGCTCTTTTTTGCCTATTTTTGATTGATTGATGATTGTTGATGTTTTGATCACATCGATTATATTTATTTAACACGATGGTGTTTCGTCCCATAGATGTTTAAGTTATAGGTTAGTGTGTTTGTCAGGTTTAATCACCATACGGTTTTCCTTATTTCAGTTTTACTTTTTGTACCGTAATAAACTGAAAAGAACATAGCCTTAGAAGTTTTCTAATAGATAATGGAAGTGAGAAAAGCATAAATCAGGAATAGAATAGTGCACCTGTTGGCAAACCTGTAATACTCATTTTGACAACTCGAACCGGTTACTTACTATAAGTGTTTGTTCTACACCCCAGCGCAAGTCACCATCTTTGCTTTTATTTAACAGAAACCTTTCAGAACTAAAGCCTTTATGGTTTATGCAGGTTTTTGACATTTTTAACTAGCTTTTTCTAGAACTATCCGAGACCATAGTATAAAGCCTGTTAGTGAATGATGAAATAACGAACGTTTTTTTGAGACAAACCATGTGATGAAAGAAGCAAATTAGTAACATTAGATGAAGAGGATGTATTACCTTGAAGAAGCAACTACCTGCTATAGCTGTTCACGTAGCGACTAACGTAAGTTGAGTCGAAGTGTTTTTAAATTACAAGCACAAAGAGACAGTTTTGCAGATTGATTGCCAATGCTGTAATCGCGTTTTTCAGCTAGCAACGAGGCTAAATTGCAGGTAACACAGCAAGCGGAACAAGCCCATTATTCGTGTCGACCTTCTCCACAGTACTCTGTATCGCCTAAGTAGCATCATCAAATTTTCATGCCGTGTGCCTATTGCACAGCGGCATGTTTAGACGGCGACTACAACAGCGCGGCTGAAACTTCTCAACACCCTAGAGGTTACTCTCTTGCTAAGCAAGTTGGAACTAAACAGAGTTTTTGACAAACTTAAGGTAACCAAGAGACCCACTTCAGTCAATCCCTTGACGATCCTGACCCCAACACCCTCAAGATTCGTTGAAATACGATTCTCCAAGTATCCTTGTTGTAAGTGAAGAATTCCAATGTTGCCAAGATGCTATAGAGTGCGTTTTCTGCATCCTTGGCAGATTCCCTGATGACTTCTCAACTGTGTATTTTTAGGTCAGTAGGTATATAGAGCATAAGACTATTTAATTCCCTCTTTCCGTTTTCTTTTTCTTCTGGGTAGTGTTTCATCTACTTTGAAATAATTCCAAACACAATTATTGTGTAAATTTAATCCTTGTCTTGATATTATCTAAGAAGAAGTCAATGCAATTATGATGGCATTTAAGACAATTTCATTCTCACACAGTTACTTGATGGGCAGAAAGAATCTAAAAACCTCTTGGAACTTCAAAGCTAGCCACTAAGGTTCAAAAAACTAATAGAAAAACGAAAGACCATTAGATTATTCCCATAAATGTCTTTACTTCGAACTAGATTTTGCACAAGTTTTTTACGATCAATTACTAACATTCAAGTTATCACTGTTTGGAAATATATTTTAAAGGTATCTTCGGAGATTCTAAGTCATACAGCCACAGACTATTTTTCGAGTTTCTTTCTTTTCCCGTGAGAAACGAAAGTAAAATTAAAATTCCTTTTGTGACTAAAAGACAGTTGTTGCATGTTCGACGTTCTTGATGTTACAGTCTATTCTGACAGGCCATACGTTGTCCTGAACAACATAAGCGAGAAGTTGAGAATGATGTTGGTGCTATTAGCTTGAAATCACCTTCTTGCGGTAGCCAGATGTTGTTAATGGTGATATTAGCCATAATCTCTAGCTTGTTCTCGTACATGAAGTTCTAGCCAATTTTTTGAAGAATTTTCTAACGTAAGTGTGTTACTTTGTGAAACTTTGCTTTGTTTCTTTTGGTCATTTTTTTAAGTTTCTTATTTTTTATATTTCTTTGTTTTTCGTTCTATGAAGCACAAAGTCTTGTATTATTTAGATTAATTTTGTTTCCAAAACAAATCTTGTTCGATTTTTCAGTTTTCTTATTCTTTACATTCGGTCATTTTTAAAACCAAGCAGTGAAAATTAATTGTTGGGTGTGCTTGAAATGTGTAAGTACCGTACATCCCTTTGCAGATTGTTCTGGTATTTTCCTTTAATTAAACGTAAAAGGAGACTGTTTCAATTTCCCTCTTTAGGGATGGTCCATCATGGGAACTGGAGATCCCTTTTAAGGGTATAAATGCGAAGATGAGATAACAGGCAATTAAAGCCGTGTAAATTGTGGTTTAGGCATTCACTTATGTGAGCACCAAAGCAAGTCAGGGAATCTTTAATGAAGACCATCAACCCTGGGATTTGCAAACTTTACTGCTTGGTACAATCCGTAGCGAAGTGGTTGGCACCAAATCTACTTAGTAGCTATTTTTTACTTCTCCTTTTTCCTCAATTTTCAACATTTTTAGGTTTTCCTTTACAGTCATTAATTTTGATTTAGGCCTTCCCATTCTTCTTCTGTACTTAATGCTAGTTAATACATCTTTTTTCAAGCTTGCTGTCTTTCATCTTAATTACACAACTTTCGTTGATAAAACGTTTGCTATTTGTTTCGAATTCAGTTTGCGCATGTTCATGGTTTAATTTTCTCTCTTACTTGTTTAATACAAAATCATGATTTTACAGTATGTTGTAACATCATCTTCGCAACATACATATTGAAATGGATTTATGTATAACATGAAACTTCTACTACGTTTTCGCATTTATTTATCAACCAAAACGTCATTAGACCCGACAAGCAAACCAACCAGATAGATTAATGGACAAAGTTTCCAACAGAGAGATAGGATGTTGTTTTTGATAACTGGAAGTGTAATAATTTAGGATTTAATTAATGACGTCTCTCTTGTTATTAGACAAGGAAAATAGTACAACTGGTGTTCAAATTAATTAATCAATCAAATATTTATAACTTTCCCTCTCTCTCTTGAACACATACATAACTTATTACGATTATTAAATCAGGAAAGACTTTTAATTTAAGTTAAAAGAAAACCGATAAAATAATTTTAAGATATTTTACTACTAATCCATAAAGACCAGAACAATAGCAAACTTTGCGTGACAATCTTACGTAAAGGCAAGGAAAATTGTTGTTGGAGATGTAACTTAAATTACATTTGCCCGCAGTAAACCTAAAATACATTGTACCACCTTGGAAAACTGTTATCATTTTTTAATTAAAATCAAAGTTAAACAATCTGTATTTAAATGGTCAGATCTGCAGCAACTCGAACCAATTTAAACAAGACGTGTACATAACTACGTGTGATTCTACAAGAAGGTGTTAATGGCTTAAACTATTTATAATAATGTCAATAATGAATCCATATAAAAGTTTCCAATAATAACATTATGGAAAACTTGCACCGTACGCGTTAAAATGAAACTATTAAAATTCAATATTTTAAAATGAGTTTTCTTCAGTATTTGTCGTTCTCCTAGTGTTCACTGTGGGCCTGTATGTTCATTTAATCATAAGGCACGCGGTGAATGCCAAGAGCAGACTTATTTCAGCGTTGGTTTTTACCATTTAAAATAATTATTAAAATCGGATTTTAATTCAAAAATGAAAAGCTAAAACGCAGAAACCGGATTCTTCATTAAAAAAAGAAAAGTCTGATTACATTTAAAATCAAAGTGAACTGTGCACACGCATTACACAATATGACGAGGGGTGTCGTTTAGGGACAGCTAAATAGGGTGCATGTTTTATCCGCGCACTCACCCCTGCACTTTACTAGGGTGTTTGATTACAGATATGCAGCATTCCACTCTAGTGGATGTCAACGTCACCAGTGGCGCATCATTTTGTTATTTCAAATAAAATATATACACAAAAAGATTTTCAATGTAAATGAATTTTAAAATTATTTAAATCTTAAAAGGATTTGCGCATAAATTAAAAAGAAAATTCAGCATGGCAACAACTTTATTAATATGGAACATGTTGCTATAGTAATTAAAGTGTTTATAAAATAATCTAAGAAAAAAATATTACGACGACATTATAACTAATCCCTTGTAGTACACATTTCAACATTCCTTGTACTACAATACAACTTATTAGATTAACGACCATTATAGAAAATTGCAGGTTATTGATTAAAGTGTATAGAGGGTAATATATTGTAGTAACTGTTAATTGCCTTGCTACGTGTTGAGTTTTAAATTTACATAAATAAAACATTTGCTTTGATATTATGACTTCTGTTTTTGACCACCTCAAACGTACCTACAAACTCTGTTAACATATATTGGCCGCTTTTTTTTGTTTACATAATTCTGTTTAGCCAGCCAATCAAATATATGGAGTCAATTGAGCTAGGGTTTTAGAAAGTAAAATCTGCTTACTGCTGGATGAAGAAATTGAAATAATTAATGATATAAGCAAAAGCCTTTTAAATTCAAATTACGCAGTTACTGTGTTTCAAATCTATCTAATCTTTGAGTCCCACATCTTCATTTAAATCCAATGCAACTTCAACATTAATGCTTTTCTAGTAGCATTACTAACTGAAACATATTCAGCATCGGTTGATGAAACATAAAAGAGGTTTTTTGTTCTTGATTGGTCTCTGGATCTTAAGACATGATACCCAATAAATTCTAATGGTATAGTTCATCCATGTCATTTTACATAGTCTTGTTAGATTGTTTCAGATAGTACTTCTACGGTTGCCTATTCAGTAAGCAATTTCATTGATGGAGCTT
>VTPC01001514.1:36860-51099 GCA_011009095.1 Ignelater luminosus
AGTTCGACAAATCCTATTTTTTGGAGGGGTTAAAAAAATGGCAGGAACGTTGGGAGAAGTGTATATTTATAAAAGGAGACTATGTTGAAAAATAAAAAAAAAAGTTTTTATAGCACGGGTACTTATTGAACCGCCCTCGTATACCATAACTGGTCATGATATATTTTCCCGTTTGAAATGTGCATATAAGCCTGACAAGACGCAACCAGACATTAGTAGTTCCTATAAAATCAATTTCTCGAGTAAACTATAACACCGCAGAAATCTCTGATATTTCCATAGTTCTGGAGTACAAGGCAGATGGAGAATCGAACTGGACTATAAACGTCACCGTTAGTTCCAAAAGTCTGAAAGAGCAATTTAGTATTTTCTGCAACAAAGACAGTTTTATTCAATGAACATCAGACTGGGTACCTAGATAAATATTATTTGAAGCCAAATTGATTACATTTCCTTTGCTCAAGTGATCAAGTTTTTGATACCCGAATCAGCATTTTAGTGTTTTCAACTTAAAGATTCAAAAGTTAACTAACAGCTCATATAATTTTTCATTTCGGTCACCTTTAGTTTTTTTATAGATTCTCACCGTCTTGTTCTCAAAACTTATCTTCATTCCCTTCTCTTCTACTTTGCTTATTGAAACCAAATAATGGAATGAGTTGGGTAAATAAGGAATATTCTTATCATGAGTCTTCTTGTGTTTTCCATTTACTGTTGAAATTATCTTCATAATATGATCAATATTGGTAGCTTGTAAACTTTGTTTCTTTTTTGGCACAACAATTTTGACGGATTCTTGTAGTACTTCTAATCTACTTACCATGTTATCACTTGCTTCTAAACCTTTATACCAACCTTATTTTATTTTATTCCGTATTGTTACATGGGTTGCTTCAATTTAGACAAGCCTGGCGAAAATTTATTTTTGAAAGTTTTTGCATTTAATTACACAGACGTGCAAATTAAAACTTTTTTAGGGCATAAGCTTTAATAAGTAAAGAACGCTAATTTTGACATGATAAATTTGAATCTGCTTTCTATTCTTTCATATCGCATAATGATCTTTACAATTTTTACTTTATTTTTTTTAGTTTAGAAATTATGACGCCATCAGCATTTTTAGATAGCAACGTTGTACTTTTTTCATGTTTTTTATAGAGCCAGAGTAACATAAATTAGTAAGAGTCACATAAGACAAAGATTGAGAAAGTGCTCTAAATGTTTGCATTTAGGTCATTTAGTTACTAGATGCGTTTTATTGCCCAAATAGAAATGCCAATTCTGATTTGAATCTTTTCTCCTTTAACTAAATGCTTATATTATACAAAGTGATTGCAAAACGCAAATCATTATTTTGTATACTGATCTCTGCATATCTATCAAACCATATAACCAAATTCAGTTCAATGCCAATAAGAAAAATGGACATGATCGTAGTTTTGGAAAACCAAAACGTTGCTTGAGAATTTAGACAAACTAGAAATACTTGATCCAAAAAAGTGTTTATAGAAAGTTTTATAGTTTTTGAGATCACCTTGTATGAGATTCTAATGAGTCTGTACGTAACACGCAAAGCTATTAACATCTTTGATATCAAGACGTTATCGATTCAATAGATATTCTTTTAACCACAGACTCTAATTCAGTTTCTACAGCCCCCCGAAAAATAAAAGGCACGGTTTTAACTTTTCGAACGTTGAGATTTTAGTTGTGGCCTCTAATCCTTCTATTTCTCTTTTAAACTTGTACATTATTGTATTTGTTAAGTAAACTAAGTATTTATCTGTAGATTGTGTACCTTGACAACTACTTACTAAATTAGTGTTTGGATTACAGTTAAATCTAATCATTTTGCCCTACACTATGTACTATAAGATTAGAACTGCCTGTTCATTCATTTTATATTGTACAATAGCTGTAACACATCATGAAACACTTAATTGACTTTGACGGTAAAACCCGGTTTCTCCATCACGACTTAAGATATGGCAATTTAAGAGCCGTCTTAGCTAAGCTGACTATTTATTTTGCAAAGTTAGGCCGCTGATTTAACATCTTATTGGAGCTTTTAACAACTATTCAAATGAAAAAGAAAACTGCTTAGTATATTAGTGAGCAAGTTTAAAGAAACCCTTGAAACTAGAGAATTCTAGATAATTCATTTTGCCAAAACTCAAATCTGCTTGATGAGATTTTGCATCTTAAGATCCCATTATGAGAAACTGGAATGCAAGCTCTGGTTGGGATGTGTAAGACGCGGTTTGGATGTGGCATAATAATTTAAATCAAACTTTGCACTTACCTGCATTTGAAGCGTCAAGTCAAGGTTAGATTTGTTGAAGAAACCAGGCGTAAGTAATGAGTAGTAGTTTGTATCCTTTTGTCGTATGACCCAACTAAGCAAACCTACAAATAAAAGATTGCTGTTGACTTTTTTTGGCTTATATTTTGTTAGATGTTGAAATTGCATTATGTCAGAATTCTGAAGAACTGCTAGAGATCTGTTTTACATATTTAATTTTATGATAATTCTCAATGATTATTTACTCTGCATTTGTGCAGCATACCGCTTAAATTACAGGGGCGCTGTGTGTAGGCGTGCAGGTTGTTCACCGCACAAGGACGGTTAATCAAAAGGCATGCACTTTAATTGATTATTTATGTAAAAATAGAATTTATTTTTATGCTATAATTTAATGAATCCCAGAATCATTATATAGAGTATTAGGGATATACCCAGCCATATTTCTATGAGTGATTGAAAGGCCAAATATAAGCAAAAAGTTGTTACACAAAATGGATTTTACACTTAACCTTTCCAAAAAAAAGACGTCGAAGTTTCTGTATTCCAGCACAGCAAGAAATGTAACATAATATAATTAAACTTTTGATAATTTCTATGACTTTTGCAGAGGATGAAGATTGTGCTTTATGAATTCTTCAAATTTGCAAAACCGTACTTTAAAAATTCGATTTTATAGTTTTGAGTGTGGCGAACGTTTTATAAACAACGTCCTAGATAGTCACAAACTTATATTTTATTTCCAAGGCAATAAAAACAGAATAACCCCAACTCGAATCCTATTTTCTTCTCAAGTTGCAGAGAACTTTCTTGTATCTTATCTTAAGACCTGTTGTGTTTAGGGCATAAGTTGTACAAAAATGTTTGCTTGTTTTAGAGCTTTCTATCACCCATAGCAATACGTTAAATAAAAATATGTTGCGAAAGAGTATCAGCTATTTATTTTCACGCCAAAACACTAGAGTTCCTTAATGTAAACAATCTATTTTCATTGTTTTATAAAAAATAAAGAAACTCTGTCATTAACAATTGAAACATTTAAATACTAATTTCCAAAATGGCCAGTTTTTGAGTTTACCAAAATTCCTTGCATTGTTTTCTCATTCCTTTAGTTTTCTTTGGCGAGATCTAGTTTAGGATTGAAATATTGAAAAACCACTTTCACAATATCTTCGCCACACTATATAAAACAACAAATGATGAACGTTTAGGCAAGATTCTACTTTTGAAAGCTTTTTTCACCCATTAAAGCTACCCTTCTCAATTTATTGTGAGAGAGTTGAATTACAGTTGTATTGTAGACACATTATGAGTTAGAGAAGTACTTGTCGGTTTCAAAACTGCACTTGAACAAAGGTTTTGAAATGCATCAAAAAGTCTATTGATGACAGTACAAGAAGGGTAGACACAACAGCTATAGATCGTTTGCAAGCTGAAGCCCTTTTAGTTGCTTCAGTAGACTAGAATCAATTAACCTGAGTAAGTTCATCTCCAACGTGCCAAATTTAGAAACCTACTATACCCTTTTATCAACAAAGACATGAAGTTGGTTCTTTTTGGTATTTGGACGTTTGTTTTGAGCAAAAGATGTGTTTGGTAGATTTTTATGTAAAACTTGAGAAAATGCTTGAGCTTGTTAAGTTGATAAATTGATCATCTCTAACTCGGGACTGTCCGATTATTACCAATTATTAAAACATCCCGTCAATTTTGTTTGCTTACAAGGTATTAGAAAAACAGAAAACTTACATTAAACCTGCATTTTAAAAACTATCCATGTTCTGAAAAGACTTACAAATATCCCTACACGTATTGGCATGGATTTCCGAGACACCCAGTGTAAAGCTACATTTCTTTTAAATGCAACCCTACCGGTAAATTATTGCAAACTTAAGGGTCGCACTTGGAATTTACATTTGAGGCAGCCTACGACTACTAACAATCGAATTTCAATACGGTTATTGTAAAACCAGGAATGGTATTTTGGGCTCTGGCACAAAAGAGTTTGCAAAAGGCTAATGTCACATTATACCCAAAGTAAGTAAGAAATGGCACCTTGCAATATATTGTGGAAGCTTCTATAAACTTCCTCAAATAAAGATTTCGTAAATAAGTTGATGCTACGCGATAATATACAAAACCACTGTTGGTAGCAATTGGTGGGACTTTGCCCTTAAAAGAAGTTGACCTAAATATAGTTATGGCGCTTCGCGATTCTAGCGGCGCCCAACGATTGGGTTTCACCTTCCAAAAGTCTCAAAAAGAGTGACGTTTTATCACCCATATTAAACTTCTTACAGTAAGTTATTATAAAGACAGAAGTGATATCTTAATTCCTATGAAGTTATGGAAACAACAAATTTTAAATAGAACAAAACTAAAAAATCAAATTTAAATTCCTTTGAATCTACCTCGTATAAAGCAGATTTTATATGTAAATAATATAAATCTATTTTTCTCTCGAAAATCGTTTAATGTCAACCTTTCCTAATAGCAGAACACACGGGCAATTTTTAAATGATTTAAAATATTTAGTCTTCCCCTATTTAACGACACTTAAATCAATAAAATAAAAAGAGAAAATGCTCCGTTTCCTGTTAAATTTTTTCCGTGATATACCAAAAGTTCAAAAATATCTCTGATTTAATCCATTGGGTATAATAATGTTCAACAAATGTAGCTGTAGTAGTAGTATTATGGCTAGGTATAAGAAAGGATAAAAGGGAAAAAACTACAATTAGATTATATGTAGTTTCTTTTCTTGATTACCTTCGCTTTCTTATCTACAAATTTTATCATTCAGAGAGCGAAACAGTGCAATTAAGTTGAAATTTTCGTTCGAAGGGGAATGTCCTAATAGTAGTGGGAGGTGAGCAACTTAATGTTCAATAGAGTGTATTTTATTCAACTTTTAATTTCTATTTTTCTTTCTCTTTTGCCAATTCAAAGGCATGAAGTTAAGGATTTATTTAAATGGAACGATTTGAACGAAGTATCATACGAGGACAAATCAAATGCAGGTAAAACATTTGTTTTCTAAATTTAAATTGATGACATTATGATTGTAAATGGTATCATCAGAATCAACTTTGTAGCTGCTCTAATTGTTACGGTAGCTTAGCTCGTTTGAAGCAAACAAAAGACAAAAATAACAATGGAAACCATACAGTGTGTAATACATTCCAACAGATAAAAGTCAATTTTTGTACACAAGACTTCGCGTCAATGATGGTCTAGGTTGAAATATCATTTAAGGGGTTGACAGGGTCACTGCTCATTAACAGATCTGTTAAAATCAATTAGTCCTATTATTAGATATAGTATTGTCACAGATATGAAGAGAAGCTTGGAATTTTTTCCTACTGGGCGCACACCCTCACATTATGCAAGAGAAAAAATTGATTTACTAAATTCAGAGGCAACTATTATAGACTAGAAAAAAATAAGGTGTAAATTCAAACAGAATCGTGCAAAATAATCTTAAAACCTAACTTGATTAGCAGCCCCGCAACTACCACAATTAAATTATTAGAAATACTGTAAATTATTCACAAAATTTCAAAAACACCGAAAATCTGTTTTAATTTGATGTATGACCGCTAGGGAAATTTCATAATTCATGTTTCAATTACCTACTACCTTCAAATCATTTATTTAGAATGTTGGTAGCGCTTTTGGCATTAAATTTTATTTGGTATTTTTGAATTGATAGGTAACTGGCAATTTAAAACTTCAAATTTCACGGTAAATATTTGAAGATATCTCTTAAAAACGTTTTTTGTCATTAAAGCGAAATGACATATTTATACTAAGCTTTTATACAATTTTTCTTTTAAAGATGAAAAAATAAGAATTTGATATACTGACATAACCTTGTATGTAAAAAAATGACAAGTTAAATATGACAGAAATATATAAAACAAAACAAACCTATCGCAGTATAGCATTTGCGATTGCTTGATTTCTTTTAAACATAATCCAGGCTATTATCTTCACACTTCTATTATTAAATTGATAAAATGATAAGGCATAATTAGGGAAGCATACATAGGTTATGTTTGTTTTATTTCAGGAATTTTCAATATAAACTTTAAGGTTTGCATTAAAAGAAAAATAATTGGTAATGAAGATATTTAATTATAAATACCAATAGTAAAGTTAGAATTCCATAAAGAAAACAAACATGGTCATTTTAGCTTCTTTCCGGCAATAAATTATTATTTCAAACGGTACACGTTTTTAAAAACAATTTGTTAAAATTGTACACTGCACAAAGACACAAAAGCTTTAATTATGTAATTATTAAAATATAACCCCAATAATTTTAATTTTTAAATCATCATCGTCCGTATCGTTACGATTTCACGTATAAACTACGAGTAGTTGCTTCGCATTTAAAGTTGATGTTAGATTAACACCTGAAATTCAAGTTTTTTATCGTTACAAATTTTATTGTTGCCGTTCTGGCACAATATGGTGATTAATCAATAATCATTTTGTTGCGATAACTCTTACTTATCTGAAAGACGTTTATGTAACAGTAAAATTGATATTATTAATTTTTTACAAAATTATTTAAATTTTTACAGAATATTTAGATTTTTCAAAATTGATGATCAAATTAGTTTGTATTAATTAACATATACATTAATATGATACACAGGGTGTTTCAAGAGGAATAGTCAATGCTTAAATTAAAATTTAAAATTTTTAAAAGTGTTTCAGCTTGGTAGAAATAAAAATAGCAGACAGTGTAGAGGAAAGGGTCCAGATTTCGACTACCACTTTCATTTTTACTTGTCAAAATAGACGTTTTTTGATGTGTGGTCTAAATTTCGACTACCCAGAACTAACTTTGGAGAAATACAGAAAATTATAATTGAAGTAATTTATTAAAATAATATTCTTAAAACTATTTACAAAAGTCGCAGCAGTACACATCTTTTTCCGCTCCAGAACAATCGTTATGGGCCTAAAGATTGCACATAATGCCCATTATCCACAGCTTTCCTTTGTTGTCATGCAAAAATAGTCCTTTGCAGAAAAGGCAAGCTGCGTCTTCATTGTCAGGCTTCCTTTTCCCCACGGGTAAATCCATGTCAGTCAGATTATCATCAACAATGCTTTCTTCAACAATGGATTCTTTAGAAGAACTGTCTTCCTTCCGTTTCTTCAGATCCTTTCCTTTGGATTTGTTTTTCTTCTGTTTGGTTTTCGCAACTTTTACCTTTTTCAGTTCGTTGGTCGCTTCTCCTCCAAAATTTAATCTCTTTTTCACATGGTAGTCGGAATTTAGACGAACACATGTTTTTACTTTTGCTGTTTTCGACGGGATAAAAACGAAGCCTAACAAATAAGTCTCAATAAATTTCAGAAGCCTAGAATACACTAAACACGATGAGCAAATAGTTATGTAACTACCACTAACACTTAATATACAATAAAATCAAGAACACATATCTTCAATAGTTTTGAGATGGGCGAAAACAAATTTTTGCTTACTTCACTGACGTATGATAACTCACGCAATTGGAAGTATTCACAGAGCAACAACCATGCAATAACCTTGAACTAGGGCGTTGTTTCAAATTCTGCGAGAGAACATCATCTCCGAATACATAAAACCTAGCTAGTCGGATTTTAGACCCTAGTCGGTTTTTCGACCCTCTTCTCTAGTAAAGTAAGTATACACTACTAATGTGGTTAATTCAAGACGAATTCAGAACTTTGCAAGATATTGAAAATACCATTCCTTCTGAACCCTATATTATTTTGTATCATCACCATCAGTGACAGTTTGGTTTTTTGGAATTTCAATACTACAGAAAGCTTCTTCTACAAATAGATCAGAAACCAGAAGTAAAGTCTTACGTAGAATCTTCATTCAACACACAAATGTGAAATTATATTTAGTCCTTTCTTTTGAGTTTATCTTCAAGATCAAATTTCTTGTTTTAATTTTCGCTTCTTTAAACATAGAGTTCTTCATTTAATAAAAATGGTTTTGTCTTAATTCAGCCTTTTGTTTCGAAAATCTGAAGACTAACCAAAATGAGGAATTCGAAAAAGTTTTCACATCCTTTCTTCAACCACATCAGTAGCGCATCTAAGCCAATTTTGGACCAGTTTGACTTTCAAATAAACAGACTTCGGATGACTTGATTCTTTTGATTTGAAAATGACCAAATTGAAGCACTTTGAAAGAAATCTTCAGCTTTAAGAGCGTTTTGGTGGTTTTGAAGTCGAGATTGCTTGATTGAAAGCTAAATTAAGTTAGAGTTAACCTTATCTACCACAATATCTAATTAAAAAATAATATTTTACATATTTTCTCTAGTTTCTGAAACTTTCCCCGTCTTTCAAACAAAAGTAATCAGCAATCGTATTATGTACAGAATGATTCAAAATCGATGTATAAAAACGTAAGGTTTACTTTACATTTCTGACCTACTTATTTCTGCTCAAATTATTAGTATAATCAAAATCTTCGTACATATTATTGTTTTTGATTTATAATCAAAAGTCGATTTTTTTAAACATACCTACCTTTGAGGAACTACACCTTGATTATTTTGAAATAATAGAAGAAAGCTTCCCAGAGATATGCGAAATATCAAACGTACAAACGTAGGTGTGGGAAAACTCGAAATGACGTTCTACAGAACGTGAAAACAGTTGAATTAACGTGAAATAAACAGTTTCATGGCACTGAACGTTGTTTGGTTGTTAACTGTCTGGGTATATAATTGTTTTAGATATTACAACTTAGCAAAAAATATCACGCCAACCTTCATAAACAGCATATACACGAACATACCCTTGTAGTGAGTAGCGTATGTTGGAGTCTGTAGCTTTGTTGAGGTTGGGATAAATAATTATCTTCAATCAAAACACTTTTTCATTTTTGCGAGATGTTTCTTGTCGTGTCGTTTATCCCTGTAACTCCACGTTTTACGTCACACAGAAACCTCCGTAAATTATGTATCACGTAATGTATATTTTCACGTTATGTTACGTTGTATGTTAAAAAGATCACAAATTCCCTAATGTTTAAGTAAGAATAGCTAAATTAAATTATTATTTTGTTCAATTGTCAATTACTCGTTTAAACGGTAATGCTAGTAGGCGGCTTTGACATAGTGGAATTTGACCAATTGCTACCCTCCTGAATAAATCAGTTTGTTGTTATTATTTCAAATCTAATCTAATTCGTTTAGATTAGATCGATTCACTTAGATCGCAACGAAATAATACGCCTAATAATGGAGATATTACAATATGGACGTGATTTGCAAGGTCAAGTGTGCCATGGTTTATAAAAACAGGAGCAACACCTTAAAGATGACGTTTTAAAGACGATTCACTCAGTTGTTTTGTCTTGCATCGGTCTGGGTAATATTTGTACAGTAACGGTGACGTTTCCTACGTTTATTCGTTCTTTTATTATTTATTATCCTTTTTTAAACAAATTTAATTCTCCGTTAATTATAGTCCCTCCCCCTTTAAAAACAAAACAATTAAAAACACATGGAATGTAATCAACAATTAAAGACTAAGTCTACGCCAAAAATTGGGTCTCGAAAGTGGGTCTGATTTAATCACATTTATTCTTAAATTATTCGTTATGTATTTTACATGTAATGTAATATAAATGACAGTTTAAAATTAGATTATTCGATGTTTAGTTAAATCTCTATTAGCAACTAAATTATGAAACTAGGCCTAAGAGGATCACAAAAGTCAAGTTAGAATTCTAAACTAATCCTGTAATATAAGGAAAATTGACATAAAAAACAAAACAAAATAAATGATGATCATAATTTTTGACGTCATAGCCACAGTTAAATTTTACATGCTTTGATTTTCTATTGAGTTAAATAAAGCATTAACAAGTGGCAAAAACAAATATTATTACTATGTAACAATTAGAGAGTCGCGTCGCGTCGTCGGCGTCGTTCTAGAGCTACTATTTGTGTCTTTAGAAACGCAAATGATTGTGCAAATTCTGTTATTATTGTAATATTTCTGTTATTATCTGAAATAATCTACAGCTACATTTTATTAGAAAACCTAGGAAAATGGCATATTCGATTATGTCAAAGCCCACTGTGATTGCGGTTTATAATAATAACTAACAGTTCTATTATCAATCTAAAACAATTGAAGAAACGTCAATTTTTTTAAATAACGGAGGTACAACTTCTTTAAAAAATTTAATTTTGCTTTTGACACGGAAACAAGAGAATACTATATGAGAATTATAATTTATACCAAATTTGAATTATCATGTACAGTCAATAGAATGGGTTCAGCGAATCTCGAGAATGTGAAATCTTTCTGAATTATTATCAGATTTTTAAATCTTGTTATTGATCATTTCTGAACTGAACTGAAATAAGAATCTTGCAGATCTATTGCTTAAAATAGAGTTTAGAAAAGTTTCAGATGAACAAACGATTCGTGAATTTGCGAAAGTAGGCAGCACGCTGTGCAAACCACAAACGACCCTATTTTTATATCAAAAGGAAAAGTCAAAATACAATCAAGGTAACTAAAAAAAGCAAACACTGGTGTTTAGTCTTGAAAGTTTTTATTTTCAATACATTGTACTGTAAAGTTTTTTTAAACATTACAGAAGTTTGTCTATTGAACTCTTGATAGGGTAAAGGTGAGGTCACAATTCCACACATTTCTATTTTCTTTTGTTTACGATATTTTAGTTTTGATAAAAATCCAATAACGTAGCTTTAATGTATAGCCTTGGGTATCTCGTTTTTGTTTTTTGCCTTAAGAGCGTCATTAATTTTGTTCCTATTTTTATTGTTTTAACTAAAATTGTCTTTTACAAAATTGATATTGAGGTATGTAACAAAGAAGAATACCAAAGGACGATAGGAGATAAAAACACTTTTGCTAATAAGTTGGTGTAGCAAATAGCAATCATCCTGAGTCTTTGCATATTCAAGTAATGCTTTCTAATCGGCATCTCATGCACGATACTTTTAGTTTAAAGATTGCGCTGACCAAGAGAAAATTTAACTCTTTCTCCTCTCCTGTCTTCTTCCGTGTTGGGTATAGGCCTTGAGCCATTTATGTGTTCCATTTCCAGTCTACACTTTTTGTGTTCCATCATCTCTTGTCGTTGTATGAACTGCCCATTGCTATTTTAAGTAGCTTTTATCTTCACTACATCATTTGCTCCATTATGTTGTCTGATCCGTTTATTTGGTTTTTAGATCTTAAGTGTAATTCCAAGCATCAACCTTTTCATAGCTTTTGAAGAATTTACAGTACGTGTAAGGACAAAAATTGACCTTTGCTTAAATCTGATTTATGTCCTTGAAGCGTATGATCACAGAATTGCATACTGTATTAATTCCGACGCAACGTCATGCATTCGGTAAATATAGTATAGTTAATGTAAAAACGGCTTCTAGCTTTCAGAATTTTGCCCGGTTCTTCTAATCTTTTTTAAGATTTCAGCATTCTGGTGTTTCCAACTTTTTTAGATATAATAAGATGTAATTGAGAAACAAGGACAAACTGATCAAGTGATAAGTGGTGACTAGAAAAATCCATTTTGATGTTTGATAAATATTTTTCTATTGTGCCTTCCCACAAAATTTTTCTCTTTCTTTTGTCACCTAGCTTTTGTGATGATTATTAAATATTGTGTGTACTGATTTTTTTCTGCTGCTTCTATCTTCTCATGTCATTCTTCAACTGTTGCATCTGACTATATGGATGTTGGGACATAACACTGAATGAACTCAGATGTACTTTCTAGGTAATACGTTATTTGTTACTACTAAACTGCTACTGATTCCATATAAACTTTTTGCTCCATATCTTTAATGCTAGAATGGATTTCCTGATCTTCAGTTTAACCTGTTCTATTCTCACGACTTAATCCTACTACGTCTCAATTTAGAGCTAGGGCATTTGGGCGCAGCCGTTTAGACGCAAAGACAACTGGGTGCTGGTACGTGGGCAGAGTCGTTTGTCGTTTGGACACAAGGACGTTTGGACACGAGGTTGTCTAACGGGATTGTTATGACAGAGTGAGGTTGTTGGAATAAAGAACAAACAAATATTGTAATTTCTTTTTTTAAATATCTAAGCATGGTTGTAAATTTTTAATTATTGTTTTTTATAGTTTCCATCTCGATTTAATTGCCTTGTGATAAATAAGATATTTTGAAATGTTAAACATGTAAGAATTCAAACCCCTTTTCATTGAATAATTAAATTGTATGTCTTTCAAACCAACATAACGAATTTTGAATTTCGTCCGGCAACTATGAAGGTCACTAGATTCATCTGAAGGTTATTATTACATGTTGATATCGTTCTAACGACTTTGCATCTAAACGACCTTGCACCCAAACGTCAGAAGCCCTCTCAATTTGTATCATTTCAGGAGCTTTCTATATCCCAACTAGTTTATTTTTTGTTTCTAGCCGGGTAAAATCTTGTTAACACAGTCTAGCTTTGTATACTTAGTAATTCTAAGCATCTCTTTACGTGCTCTTGCTAGTGATATGTAGCGAAATTGTTGGTTTCTGTTCTTTATCGGTTGCAGGAGATTTTAGCTACTTATTAACTTGATAGATTTTTATCTTTCGTTTCATTTAGTTTTCCAGGACGCTTTCGTAGCTTATTTGGCCAATAATAAACTTTTCTTTAAATGTATTATTGACTAAATGAGCTAAAAACATAATTAAGACAGTCACAAAGACAAATAAAATTTTATTGAGTTTTCTTTTGTTGTTGAACCTGACCTAATCAGCTACGCAGATTTTTATCTAATTTCTTACCAGGTGTAGATGAAAGTAAGTAAGGATTGACTAGATGGGGCTAAGTGCTAATAGCTAAACCTGCCTAGCCGAGACACTTTAGATACTTCAGACACTTCCATCATAGCCTATGTTTAATCTAATCGATGCTACTGTCTTGTGTTGGAGTAGTCCCATTTTCTTCCAGACATTTCCAATTTTATCTGATACTTCTTTAGTTATCTTTATTAAGGATTTCGACATCTACTGAGATTATTCGTTGGCAATTGAGTATTGCTTAAATGTAGTTCAGGTAATTTTCCTGCTGGAAGTTGTACATTCATGTATGAATAACTGCGGTAATTTCTTACTTTGTATTTTTGGCCTGCATTCTCTTAATAAAACCTAATATTTTGAAATTATAATATTTCGTGTCATTTTTCAATGAAATTGAAATTCTAGGTAATTTTGCTGTTATAATGGCAGACGATGTAATTATTAGTAGGTAGCTGTAATTATAGTTTGACTCCTTAATGAAGAAGCTTTAGCGTACATTCGTTATTTTGACAAACTTTTTATCTGTTTGTAACTTACTGGGGAAAATAGTAAAAAATATCAAGATGCTCAGTAGTGAACAGATATAGGATAGAAGTAGAACCGGAGAGGCGGAGAAGCTTTTTGTTAGAGAAAAGATGCCTTGAGGTAGGAATCTCATTATATTCAACTTTTAAATTTTCTGTCTGACATAAATACATTTAGATTCATTGATTTTTTTATGTTACTAGATCTAGAGAGCATTCTCTTACTATTTGCTGTTCATCCTACTATGAGCTGAATTAAGCAAGTTTCTGAAAAAAATTTGAGTCTTTCCTTCGACCGTTGGGTCAATTTTTAACTTCATCCTCTAAAAAGGAAAGTTTCTCTATCAGAGCGACATAGCCTCTCTAAAGACAGTTAGAGGTTTAAGTGTTAACTGCTCATTCAATTATGCTTGCTCAGCATCTTTTTATCTTAATCTCTCTTTGAAGACTGCTGTGTCTAAAGCAAAATGGTAATACCAAACAAAGATCTGGTTGTAACTTACTGGAGAAAATAGTAAAAAATATCAAGATGCTCAGTAGTGAACAGATATAGGATAGAAGTAGAACCGGAGAGGCGGAGA
>VTPC01001514.1:51109-68342 GCA_011009095.1 Ignelater luminosus
GAAAATAGTAAAAAATATCAAGATGCTCAGTAGTGAACAGATATAGGATAGAAGTAGAACCGGAGAGGCGGAGAGGCTTTTTGTTAGAGAAAAGATGCCTTGAGGTAGGAAGAGGTGATTGCAAAATCTATCTCATTATATTTGTCATCCAAAGGAACAAAGACTATTCTTGAAAGTAGAAGACTTTTTGGTGTCTGGTTTTTCATTTGTGTTTTCCATCTGTTTTTTCAACACGAACTTAACTCTTCTTTATAAAGAATGATTTTAATTAGCGAGCAAAATTTAAACCTTCATCGGATTTTGAAAATTGTTTCCTTTTTGGAAAGCAATAGCAAACCACCGAGGTATAATCTGCCAAAAAAAACTTCTAAATAAAAGTGATTTCGAACACTGACGTCAAAGTGTTGTAAGGATACGGCACTGGAAGAAAAAGAGGTAGAGGTGAAAGAAATAAATGTCCGCTTTGACCTGCATGTCTTAAGATTTTTTTGCGATCCGAATTCAAAATTAGAGTTATGCTATGTAAGTCATTTATAATACCGTGAGCTTTTCAGACTTGAAGAGTTTTTCTGATTGTTCAAGCTTTGGTCTATTTGGAACGTTAAAGCTTTTAGTGCCGTTCTGACTTTCCTCCTTCTTCACTCTTGACATGGTTTTAAAATTCAATTGAACTTTTACGATTTTTTGAATTAATCTGGTATTTGAATCAATCTTTATTTCAGTTAAGATGGAATAATCAAATTTTGGACTGCAAGGGATTTTATGATTAAGAAACTGAAAAATCCTACGAATTCTGTTCACTTGTAGAAGTTTTGTGTTGGTACATTTAAAGTTTGTTTAGATTTATTTTTAAGAATCTTAATGATACATTGAAGTAGCAATTACCTACACTTCTGCCTTAGTTGCCTGAAATATCGAATAGATTTAGCCTAAATCTGGAAATATTTCAGAATGTGAATGCATAGGCTTTAATAGCATTTACACAATGGAGCATCGTTTGAAAAATATTTAAAAAATGATTGTTCACTTTTATAGGTACGATACATAACAATCCAGACGGACACATCTAAGTTTAAACTTGACTGTATGTTTGGATATTTATTACATCAGAATAAAATTGTATTGTAAAGAAAGTTAGAACCGTTTGTAATTAAACCCAAGAGAGAAAAAGGGCAGTTAAAAATAATTTTAAAACCACTAAAGTGTTCGAATATCAATTTCTTACAAAAGCAATTTAGGACACAGTTTCATATAACTTTTAATTGAAAAACTTTTTTGTAATTTTTCAGTGATTATTTTTTAATCACAAAGAGGCGCCTTTCTTAAAGATACTCGAACTTTTTATTAATTGTGTTTATAATAAATTTTAATAAATTGCAATTTTCTTCATTAAAACGACACAACTTTCAATTTTTTTGTAAAAACTCAAATGCCGCAACTAAAAAATCAAAAAAGACAAAAGATCAACTTTAATTCCTTTTTTTCTTTCAAACTTAAATAAAATTTGAGTTTCATAACCCTCTTGTGTATTCGCCATGTGTTAAAGAAGCTTTCAAAAGCGATTTTGTGTCTGGTTGAAATCTTATATAAGTGCTAAAAGCTCAAGTCTCTAAACAATATAGGGCAGTGGACTGAAACTCGACCCTAGTGGGCCGCCACTGATTCCTACGAGAGCCGTCATCAACAGAAACTGAGGGTGTTCTAAATGACTACTGTTCCGCGAGGCATAACGCTCACAATAGGGGTTCGCTGGAAAAAGCTCTCACAGCATCCAGACAGACACGTCCTTGATATTGACATTGTCATCTTTTCCATTGATTTAGAAAAAATATGCTGACCATTAGTGTTAGTAAACACGTGAAATGTTTACTTTCCATAATATCGAATTTAGAATTATTTTGTTTCAAGATTATTCTTAGCCTGAACGAAATTTATAAGTTAGTGATAATAATTAAATTGAAATTGTTGACTGTGTGTATGTTTGTCTACGTATTTTAGTTTGAATTCGAAACATTTAAGACGATTTTAGTTTGTTATTTGAAAAGTTTACGGGATATGAAACGACTTGAAGAGGATGACAGAGCAAACAGTAAGGGTTAACATTGACATGTAAGTTGTATAGGAAACTGAAATGGAATTTTTCCTTGTACATCTTTCTTACTTTACTTTCTTGACAAACTTCTGGGACGGAGTGTCACGTAATGAAGTTACCCAAGAAAAACTACTTTAATTAAAAATAAATAAAGATGAATTAGATAAATAAATTTTGATGCCATACACACTATGTAAGTTTGCAATGTATATAAACAAAGAAAACATTCTATTGTAGTCTACTAGAAATTTATTTTTTTTTATTGTAATAATTACAATGAAATTAGTTATAAAAGAGAATTATTGGCACTGTCACTAACGACTAATCTTTCTCTCTCTTCTATGTGACGTAGTAAGCCCCTGTTTTTATCCCATTGGTTGGAGGAGCTGTCACAGGATTTATTTTTGTCGTCAAACAACGTTGCCAACAGAATCTCTGTGGTTTTATAACCTCTCTTCTAAAAAAGGTGATATACGTATGTAGTATTTGATATTAAATAAACTCCATAGGTACACTTAACCCAATGCGATATGCAAAGATAAGTTCTGAAATTGTATGTCAGTCATAACCATAATTTTCTAATATATTTAAATACAACACGTATAAGCTGAAAACCTCTGTGCTGTACGTATTGGCCGATTATTCAAAATAAATAAATACACCACTAAATCAAATTTATCACACGTGTTTATAGAACCAATCAGACGCTAAAGATGACTGTGTCATACGAAGGTGCAAATTTAAAATTATTGGTCTCCAATAATCATCTTCGAACTTTGGAGAATTGTAGAAGCAAGAAAATGTGGCTGCTCTGATTTTAGTTCTGATTTCAAAAAATTAAATAAAAAGCATTGTGCTTCAACCAACCAAGTTCGAAAAGCATTTACTATTTTGAGAAATGCAAAGATATTAACTGGACCAAATTAATTTCTGCATAATAGAGAAAAACAAAAAAAAATATATTTTTTCAGAATATCAGTAGTAGTATTTCAAATGGGAGACTTCAAACATAGTTGCGTAAGGAGAAAAGCAGATTATGAATATAACTACTAAACTTCCATTTTAAGCTGTAAAGCTTACATTTGGTACGTCTTTCTGTCACTACCTCTAGTATCTTCGTTGCGATTGTTCTGCAAACTTTCGAGATGACCAAACGAAACTAGCATTTTTACAATGTTCCAGTGTCCTAAACCTCAAGTACTTGATTGACTTGCTACATTATATGACTGCTTTTGCCTTCTAGGACTGGTTCTCGTGCCAATTTCTTTTGTGTTTTCTTCTTTAGCTGTAGTGTACATTGTCGTTTTTCGCCCACCTTCGGTAAGCTTTCCAAACAACTCTCCATTCCTTTTCAACGTTTTTCGTTAACAGACCTGCTAATAATCCTGTCATCTGCAAACACTTGGTGGTCGTCAGAAACAATCAGAAAGTTGTAAAACTGACATCTATGGAGATCTCTCGTCAGCTGATTGCAGTTGGTAGCAATATCCAACTGATAACTAATTAAGAAGGACGTAAGTTTATCCAGGTAAAAAAAAAAGGGACATATACAAAGAAAGTTTAAGAACCACTACCTAACTGTTCTACTGTAGGGAGTCCATCATCCCACACTAAAAGTTTACTTACGTGCCTAATAAAAAAGAGCTCTTTTGTTAAATCGACAACTTAGGATTTCAGTGAAAAAAGCTGTGCCATCCTCACTGCATTTTTAAAGAATGATTGTTTGGGATGTACAGCTTGTTTAAAGGCAAAAATAGACATTTATACAGTTTCTGCCCTCTACAATGATTTTTTTATTTATACAGATAATCTTTAATGTAAGTAGTACGTAAGCAAATAAAATTTTAAACAGTATTGCTATAAACTATTTAATCAGGGTGTATAAGAATCTACCCATCGCTGCTTCAAAATCCAAGCTGCTTTGAAATCTGAAAACCGATCTACCATAACACTGTTGATTACTGATTACTGAGATCATCTGGACTAAGAGTGTGTTGAGTGCTTAACGAGGGCTAGGTCAAAAACTTTACTTCTGAAATTTGCAAAAATGCAAATTAAGCAGACCATTTAACTGTGGCTTAGAGAAAAGTGTTCTAGTGATAAGAAAAAAAAATCAAAAAGATTAATTTATCTACGTCTTCAACACCACTAGTTCTGCCATTCGGAAATGTCTAAAATCCACTAGTAGTCTTTTTACTGACTATGAACAACTGACCAAAAAGGATCTATGGCGACGCCATATAAATCAGGAGGATCATCTAGACTAAGAATGTGTTGACCTCTTTACTAGGGTTAGATCAAAATTTTGTTTCCAGAAAGTTTAGGTCACACAGATTATCTGGACTATGAGATGTTTATCACTTGACCAGTCAAGACTTTATTTCTGAAATCTGAAGTACAGACCGTAAAAGTCCGTGATTTAGAAAAAAGTATCGCAGTGATGAAGAAAGCAGAGCAACAAACAAAATAAGATTCTCATCTAGACGGTCAATATTACTGTTAGCTCTTAGAAGAAAAAAACCTTAGATTTTTCAGTGAGAGTACGAGTATTTTGAAAAGGCAGTGTTCAGCATGAAAGTCTGCAAAAACATTCGCCTGAATAAGTGTATCAATGGGAATACAACAAAAAAGTCGAAAACTGGTAAGGCAGCATACGCCATTAGCCAAACGCCAGTGTAATACGTAGCATGCTCCAGTTTGCGGAATCAACTCGATTTTAACAATTTGTTTTTTTTAAGTATTCGTTCTTTATCGGCTTGACTCAGCTGAATAGATATCTAACTATTGTGGACATCCATAATCAAACTCATATAATGATGTCGGTTGTAGGAAATACAATTTTAAAACTGAAACTACGGAATATGTTTCTGTAACTAACAGGAACTGGTTTCAATGTTGGCCAACTTCGACTCCAGTTCCTCAGCCCTGGATATGACCAATATCAAAACTATTTACCCTCCAATTACTCTTTTTTGCTGAGCTTTTTCCAATTTTCTAAATGAATATATCCAATAGCCAAAATTCGAAGCTTCATTTTGAAGACAGTTTAGTAATTATGCATCGGTCATTTTGAACAGTCTTAACTTAAACAATAAAATTTTGAACATCATTCAACTTTTATTGGAAATTTAAAATAATTACGTTTCAGTCATCAATTGATATCTACCTTGAGAAATTTAATATTGAATCAGATACTGATATTTGCTTTTAAGGCCTTTGTTGGGACTTGCAGGTCAAAAAAAACTCAAGAAGAAATCGTTCTTTACAGATAACATTTACAATAAGGCTAGGAATTGCTAAATTTAAATTTGATCTTGTACATTATTTATGCTAAAATTGGCAAATATTTCAAATGTTACTGTTTTCCCTTTTGTGGTGCAAAATTCCTCAATGCTATTGTTTAGCTAATGAGGCACTTTCCGCTGTGTACCTGATTCTATTTAGCGGAGCATAACTTGGGAAACTCTGTTCTATGCAGCGCAGTGGTGTGCATTAACAAAAATTTCTATTTTCATTCTATCCAGAAGTTTGCCATTTAGCTTTACAAGCTTTTATCTGAAAAATTCTCTTTCAGAAAATTCTTATTTTTATATAATGCCAAAACCTCGTGATCTCCTCAAGCACTTTAAAAGAAAAAGGTATGCAGTAGTAAGCAAACGTAGACTTTGAAGCATAAATGTTAACGTCAGTGTTAATAATAAATAAAAATGTCTGAAAGAAGAATTTTGTAAGAGGCAACCAATTCTCAAAAAGACATTTTGGGGAAACTAAAGACGCATAACTAAATTGACAAAAGAGCTAGCCAAAAAACGAAAAGCAATAATTAGAATAGACCTTTTTGACACTAACCTGACTTTTTAAAGATCATAGACTAATTGAGTCATTTTCTCATAAACTTTCAAAATCTCCGCGATATTGTTCTTCAAAATTTGCTTATACACCATGAACAAAGGTCTATAGAAAAATCGAGAGTTAGTAGCCCAACTGGTTATTTTTGACTTGAGCAAATTGATCATACTTTACTATTAACCTCTAGATAATCCTCAACTTCTATTTCGTACGTTTGTGAACAGTCCTTTAGCGTATTCTTAGCCTTCTTCAATGAACGCAATGAACCATTTGATTGATACTACTGGTACGAGGATGTCTAATTGAACCGTATGTAACAGACTCCATGAAGCTCGCATAAGATCAAGAAAAGCTGCCATAGTTCCTAAATTAATTTTGTCCGTCAACACGTAGATTAGGATTTAGTTAACTAGAGCAGAGTACCCTTTTCAGATGAATTGAGATTTTGACTGAATCACTGGAATGGACGTATGAGGGTATGGAGAAGACGGATAAAGGGTATTTGGATGAAACTGTTCAAAAAACCTTTTGGTGGTAGATCGGTTCTTTGACGGCGAAAGACTTTCTGTGCAAATAATATCCTACGTTTACATAGCCCATTGCAGAAAGAGGTGGAAATTACAATATTTGACAACCGGGAATATTGAAGTAGTATTAAACTGGTCAGCTAATAGCACAAATATCAATTCAGTCGATTATCTTTGGACCTATCTGGTAAAAGACTTGCGCCCATAAACAACAAAAAACAACTATTGGAAGTTTCATATGAAGAATGGTAACAGATCTTTTAAGGGGTTATAAGAAACTTAATTTCAAATATACCAAGACGTTGTTCTTATTTGTTTTAGAGCGCAAATCTTTGTCTCGTCAGTGTTGCTTTGAGAAAACGAGTGAATAAGTGTTTTGCCATTTGGTACTATCATAATGCCTATCAACCATAGTAAGTTATATAGTAAAGATAATTAAGAATATATTGTAATTTATTAAATATTAAAATTAAAGACGTATGCAATCCAAGTCTGGGGCTCTTCAAGCAATTCCAATATCATAAAACTACAACGCTTGGTACATCCCTAATAAGGTTATAGCCCGTGACCTCAAAATGCCATACATCAAAGAAGAAATTGTCTCTATGAGCGCAAAATACTTGGACCGTCTGAGTACTCATCCAAATACCCTTGCCAGGAATTTCCCCATAGTGTCCCGCGAAAGGGGGCTCAAGAGGTTTGACACCCTAGATCTTCCACAAAGAACCTAATCAAACAAACTCTTCTTCTTGTGCGGTTAGTGAAGTGAAGGAACTATGTACTAATTATCTCATAACTATCTCGCACACTAGGTGTGATATACTCTAAAGGAGCTTATCACTGAATAAGACACCACTATGTCGTTGTTTGTACGTATGTACCTATGTATGTCAACTATATAAACAAGAAAGTTAAAAAATATATATTTACTAAATTTAGACTTTGTTGCTTTCCAAGCTACCTTATAACTTTGGTTTAAATAAATGTTATTAAAATGTTTGCTATTATTCTTTACCTACAATTCCTTGTCCTAAACTACTCTCCTAGACCACAGGACAACCTCTTGCAATTTAATTATGTATTGTAACTCTTCGACTGAGATTTTCAGGTCAAGTAGAATTTTCAATTCAACTGGGCATTTACTGTTCTGCAGGATTATGCTAAATTAACACAACTGATGTAACACAAAAATAAATGCTTTTCAAATTGCCACAGATGTTAAAGACAAGTTAATTAACTATTACCTTTAAATGTAGTGTATCGAAATTCTTGAAGCTTTTATGCGCATAGGGGACTATTTTACATTTATCAAAATACGTTTAACGTTTAGGTAATATTCAATTTCATAAATGTTCATCAATCAACGAATAGTTGATCTTGGTTTTATTATAAATCTAAAATTTTATTTACAAAACATTAACGTAGGTGTATTCAAGGATAGACTCTAGATCGTAGTTTCCATATAGCTATTTATATGTCGTATTTGTATATTTATAGTGAAAGATCTTGCAAAAATATTTATTTAGGACAGCTTTATAGAATTGTTTAGTTAGACTGGTAATACAATTTATCCTTAGATTATTCAATCAATACTGCTCTCCTGATACAAAATGTACCTAATTAAAAATTTTTCAACAGCTTTTTTCAGAATCGGATAGTTGCTGTATGCGACATACTACGTTGGCTGTGCAATTGTAATTTCAGACTCAGGAATATTTAGAATTTCTCGCGTTCTACTGGAAGCAATTAAAATCTCTATATGTTATACAAACAGAACAGTAATAAGTACGAAACTTAAAAAAAACAAAAATTAATTTCAGAAAACACAGTTTCACTTCTGGATAAATAATAAATTTCGCACGTAACGTAAACATGCCGAAAGCTACAAGGCAAATGCTTTAAAAATTGAATATTTCAGAAAATAAAAATGGAGAGTACAAGTTGAAAAGTAAATATGTAAATAAATAAAACATGGAAAAAGTCGGAAAACAATTTTCATAATTTAAATTAGCGTATAAGCGCACTCAAGATGAACCAAGGAAACGACTACGACGACGACGGTGACACTGACGACACTCGCAGGTATTTAGTTTAAAATCTCCGTCTTCTAATTCTTAAGCAGGAGTTTTATCTTTGTTCGCATTAAAGAAGTGAGTATCTAATTTCTTTTTTACATGAATATTCAAAATGCAAATGCTCATTGCTTTTTAACCTTAAGGATATCTTTTATAAAGCACATTAAATATTGCAGAGATCATAAGATAGTCCTTACATAAAGATAATTGTAATAGTAGAAAGGAATGAATATGCTGTTATTTGTTTGTAATCTCCTAATCATAATTAAAATGATTTGCATATTCTTTCTGTAATGTATCTCAGTCAGACTCCAATTTAATTATTTATTCTAATTGGATCTTCTTATTCTGTTTCTTCCAATTTCATGACTGTCTTTATACATATTTTGGAGACCTCATGTAGACTATAGACGCTTAAATGTATAAATAAAGTGTTATAAAATATTGGAAATAATCAACAGAATATAACTTTGAACAAGGTCTTTTGGAACACTTCTGCTGCATTTTTGATTTTTGCACTACTTTTTAAAATAATTTTAACAAGGTTCATGAGCGATTCTAGCTTCTTTTAGCATTTTCTTCAGTATATTAATGTTCTGTTTATTATTTTGGGTAGTCTTTCTGCCATTTTCTAAAACGAAGACTGGTTCTGCCTTGAGTTTTTTTTCTTAAGATTCAATATGCAATTCCACAGTCCGGTTTGAGTCCTTTGAAAGGCTTCTCTCTCACATTTTTTTCAGGTGGTCTCTTTCCTGGTTTTCAGATCCAGTAAAGAACTCAAAATTATTCAATAATATCTTAATGCTTTCAACATCGACCTGGCCTTTAGTGCTATAAAGCTTAAGATACTGTTGTGTGCAGACCATGGCTAAAAGATATTTTGCCCCTCAATCCATCTGCAACCCATAACTTCCAATCCTTGTTTTCTGTAGTGGCTGTCTGTGTACTAGACTGATCCATTCAACTCTTAGGACTTTGTTATTGTTTTCAATCTTCTTATGATAGAATAAAAGAAATACTGTTATTATCCTCTTTGGTACCATACTTGTAAGTCTAATGCTTATTGAAGATGACAGAGTTGATCTATTTTCGATGCCTCGGTAGTTAAATAGATGATAATCTAAATATTTTTTTAAGGGGACAATACAGTAGTTGGTATATAGAAGCTGCATATCCTAGGAATACTCCTGCAATCTTATACCAGATGTATCAAATCAAAAGCAATTCTTGTTAACAACGAACTACTACGTAGATATTTTAGTAAGGAGCATTTAGAGCAGAGAGGCGTCAATTTGCGTACCAAACTACGCAGCATAAGATAGAATTCAAGTGAATTGCAAGCTGAAATATAGAAGAACTGTGTGTTAATCAGAAATTGCAAACCACACTGGCTTCCTTGATTAGGTCTGTTAATCAAAAGGTCAGGCGCAATTAACAAAGATAAATAGAAAAAGAACAGACAGGCAAATAGGAATTCTTTAGCAATTATGTTATCCATAGTGTGAGAAAATAAGGAAAGAGGTAATGATCAATAAATCTAGTACTGTTGTTCTAAGAGAAATTGAAACTCCATAAGTGACTATTTCTAGCATCCTCTATAGCGGCCTTTCAATCTTTTCACTTAGGTCTATCAACCCTGCTTAAAATGGTTCTACAAACAATCAGACTTCCAGACTTCATTTGAAAGTATAGAATCAATATTTCCTTTCATTATTAAACAAGACTGGATAAGAAAATTTGTTGAAACCAAACTTAGTCGACTAACAATCTTCTTCTTTAATTAATTTTACATCCACAGTGAAAAACTTGAGTGGGCAAGTTGCGCACAGCTTCTTGGTAGGAGTACATACTGTCGACTGGAGATAGTCAGATAGTCAAGTTGGATGTTAGAAAGTTGCGCATGGTAATATGTACACTCAAGTGGAGTTTAGTTTGAAATGCCTAAGTTTTGCCAAATCAACAATCTCTTATCGTTGAAAAATATGGCACTGTGTACAAATGAAATTACTCGACTGGGCTTTCGTTGGTCAGAATGACTAATCTAAATATTTGTTGGTTGGTAGATAATACAGCTTAGTAAGACTCAAAGAAAATAAAAGTTAGCGACAGGCGACCCCCTATCAAGGCGCTCATGGACCTTTTCAGGCTCATGAAATACTCAAGTCGTGTCCCTGATAAGTTCTTTCTATAAAAAGTCTTTCTGACCTAAATATGCTTTTTCAAAGATCATTGCTCATAAAGGATATTGTTTATCTTTATCCACTTACAGTTAAAATTATTTCTTTATAATTTATAATTTTTGGCATGCCTACAAAAACTGAAACAACCTTTACAGGTTTTGAAGAAACTTTAGCTTCTCTTGACTACGATATTAATTTCATTAGAGCATACTTATTTGTAAAGGTGAAACTGCCATGTTCCACCTTGCAATAGCTCTTCTTAAGAACTCCTGGATTGCCGCAGAAGACAGCATCACTGAAAAGTGCTAAAGTTATCTGTTAATCGCAACAGATACCCTATTCCGGAAAAACCAAGCAACTTTCGTTAAAAGAGTTATAAAAAACTTGCACAAAGCGCAACGCAAAGAAAGTTGCAAAAGCGCCCATATACAGTCTCAAAACGTTCAATTACGACTGTTCCAGGAAAATGTGCCCTTATGGTTAGAACTAATTGATTCATAAGTTGAGCTTAAGATCTATTATGTAAAAACTTGTTTACATTAAAAAAATGAATACTCCGACTCTTCATCTTTAAAACCATTTGGAAGAGAGCAAAATTTTTTAATAATGTTCTTACAACTTTTTGTTAAACCATCCAGTCCAAAAGTAAAAAGTGCCAGATTTTATTCAGAACGCAAACGATGTATTTTTGAAATTCGGTCATTTACTGCAAAATGGTCGTACCAATTGGTATCCTAATGCTGCAGTTGGACTTTAAAAGGCTTGTGCGACTATTTACGCCCTAAATGACCAAATTTCAAAAAACAGCTTACATGTAAGTAGATTCTATTAGAGGTATAAAACAGTGAAGTCAGTCAACGCATTTTTAAGAAACTGCGAAAACCGTTTTGCAGATATCAATTGTTTTAGAAGGCTACAGCTTTAACTCCGAGCTGAATTTTGTTCTGAATCTTTGTATTATTGATTCCCAAATACAATCAAAATCGGAGATTCTTCAATTTTGGACTGAATTATATAATATTAGTATGTGTTTTTATTCCAGAGCAAAAAAGCTCTTACAAGAAAGCATGCCAGCTCTCAAAGCTCGCTGCTTAGAATAAATAATTAACTTTGCTATTAATTAAAAATTAATTGCCACCTTTGGCTGGACTGCAAGTTTAAGTGTAGAGATGCACGATAGACTGATTTTCCAGATATGAAGGCAGCACTTTTCTAAGCAACCCCATGACCAAATAAACTCATTTGAATTTACTTTTAAAAGACAAATCGCGGTCTCAGTAATTCTGAACCCACATAAAACTCTAAGTTTTCGTCTTCTAGAACAATAAAACCAATTAACTACACGAAAGCTTGCAATAAGTAGGGTCATAAAAAGCTGCTTAGTTTTCTTAAATCAGATTTTAAGGCACAAAAAACCTTCTTACTAATCAAAGACATGCTTAATGAATTGATCACAACAACGTAACCGGAAAGACTTGCGAAAGCAAGGCGAAGAACTTATAATTGTTAAGTCATGTTATCGGAGTCTACTAGAACATAGGCTATGGCTGTATAGCAACAGTTTAAATGTTAGAACGTTTGAGTCGCATTCTTAAAGCCATATCGCATAAAAAAGATTTTAGATAAATCAATGCGCGCCCAAAAACCAGTCTTTTGTAAATCCTCTGGCGCAAGCAATTGATGCACGTGTACAGGGCGCTAGAGTCTTGCATATTTCGGGATACAACAATATCGATGTGTCACTGAGTTTTGTTTGCAGCGATCGCCACAATGTCGTCACCCACCGTTTGCATTTTTAATCAAATGAAGAGGTCTAGACTATGGACTTTTTGAAAAGAGACCAGGCTTTATAATTGAAATTCATGACGTCATAAACCTCAGTAGAGATTGTTCAATAGTTGTAATATCATGAGCATGACATGTGCAATGACAAATATTTGATTCTGGAATTGCATTATTGTGATTTTTTTTCAGAACTAGTTAACTTAAGAGTTATACTAAAAAAGCTTTAGCAGTAATAACAGGAGTAGTATTAACTAAATATTGAGAAATGTAAACTAACTCACAGTATTTTAAAGGAATTTGCACCTAACTTGGATTGTACAAAACTATCCGAGTGACTTTACCTTATCTCCATTAATCTCTCGCTGTGCTGTGTTGGAAACATGAGTAACTTTAGCGTAATATCAAAGCTATTTGAGACCTACACATTCATCAAATGTAATTTAGTACTTCAAACCTTCTAAGGATTAAGACTGCTATGACAACCTGCTTGCCCAGATTCATAGCATGATTCTACATTTAATTTTTTTGCTATCATAAAATTGGTTTACGCTCTTTTCTGCTGTCCTACAGCTTTATTTAAGCCCTTTTCAAACATTTATGTAACCATCCATTGTGTTGAGTTTGCGTTTGCAGATGACAAATAGAAATCTGACAAAAATCCATATCAGTGCTCTTTTTATTTAATTTGTAATTAAAGATTAGCAAAATATTTGTTAGCCTTGGTTATCTGACTGGGTCGCCTAAGAAAGACATTAGGGATACATAGTTGACGAAAGTATCAATGATGAATAAATAAACGTAAAAATAAAAACTATGAAATCACACTTGGTTTCAAGAATTCATCAAACTATTCTCTAAAGTTTTTAGTTTGTCTAAATTTTAATACATCTCTGATATTTAATTAAAGTAGATGCAAAAAATAAAATTAATATACTAGAGTTTCAACATTTTTTGCTACAGAAGCCAACGTAACGTTATATTTCAGATAAATCCACTTTTCATTAAAGGTTTCTTTGTTCCAGAAAGTTTATACCTGCTCCTGACTAAATAAATAAATAATTTAATCTCGTTACTGACAAACACGGTGCAAAAAAGAAATAGTACATAGTGGAAGTAAACCTAATAGAGTTTGCAGAAGTTTTACGTATTGCAAATCCATTGCATCCGTGCACGTAATACGTACATTGCAAAGACCATCTAAAAATAGGTTCAGCTGCTGGTCCAGCCTAGCCCAACCCAGTCGAAAAGCTCTGGAAAAGCACACGTACATGTTCCCTGGAAAATGATGAAAAGCTCGCCCAGCCCGGCACATCGATCGCGTCACCATGGCAACAACACTCTCTCGCAGATTTCATCCCGCACACGGAGGTACCAGCCCCAAAATTCACCACCCAAATATTTAACTAAATTATTCTGATTATTACTATTATTATTATGATTATATCTCATTGGATTAATCATCGTCGATGTTGTCATTAGTTACGTAAATATAGTTCAGGGACGATCAAAGAATTATTGTGTTAATGTGTATGAGGAGATGCTTCTGGTTGGCTTGGTTTCGGAGCCGATGCTATAAATTAATTTTGTCGCTTAATGGAATTATAATTTAAGGGATTTTTTAAACTTTGCTTTTAGAATTTTGTTGATTAGAAATGGCAAGTAGATTAAAAAAAAAGTGTCTAAAATATATCTTTATTTTATATTTTTAGATCTTAAAAGCATCAAAAGAAATTACATTTTGAGATGTTTTTGTTGAGACACATAAATAAATTATTTGGTTGTTTCCGTAATTGATTTAGAATTAAAGGATAGATAGGTAGATTTATTGTCTGTTTCAATCTTCCTGTTAGACAAGGGTAGAGGTACATGCTTTTATAAAGCACATTAATTTCTTGTTATTCAGTACACGATTTATTGTAGTTATCTACAAACTACTGCTTTTCACATTTTGTCTCCTACTTCAACATTTTACAAAAACATATACTAAATTATAAACTGTGGTATAACTAACAGTTAATTAAATTTTGCCATAGACCAAGCAATTACCGAAGAGCTGTATGAAATTTCCAAATCCTCACTTGAAGATTTTATTTAAAAACAAGCTCTCAAGTGACCAGAGGATACAAACAGTCTCCAGTTAATCATGAAGATTAGTTGAAAAAAATGTGAGAATTTTGTTTGAAGCAAAAAGAAATAATATACAGTGTGATTTTAAAAACGCAAAGATTCAAAGTAAATATTCTAAGAATAAGCAGAAATCAAATGACTCAATTTGGATTAATGGTGATAGATTATATGAACAAACATCTTTCAAATAAAAAAAGTCACCAGCAAATAGGTAACTTGAGCGTTACCTGAAGTGACCTACAATCAAGTTTAATTGAACTTTGATTTTCTTGAGAGAAGCATGTAGTAGCAAGGCGAACTAAGCATTGTTCTCTTTTAACAGGTGACGATTCGACTTTCGATGTTCCACTTTTGGTGATCTCTATCAGGAAACTAATGAAAACCACTTAAACTGTAATTTAAAGCCATTCCTGGTAAAAATAGACATGAAATCATGATGATCTACACAGCTGTTGTTAATCGTCAAAATGCCAAGAAGACAAGGCCAATACACCAAACTGCAGTTCACGGTTAAAAAAGGAGGTTTGCCGTAGGCTTTATTCATAAAAATGTAAGAATTCAGAAGAGAAGATTTCCTACGCTAGTAATATAAAATATTTGAAACCTGTTACGCTAACTCTGAGAACCTCCGGAAAACTCACTGAGACAAACAATGTATTAAAAATTGAAAACCTTCTACAATCCTGAGGTCAAAGCGGCACGAATCACATCGTTAAATTGCCAATTTCTCTTGAGCCTTTTATTTCTCTATGTAACAATTTTGTCTTTTCTTTTTTTGACTCACCTTGTGTATATTCAATTTGATATGCTTTTGTTTTATTTTCAATCATTTTCTCATGTTGGATTTTTATTGACTAGTTCCTTATTTTCATTAATTTTTTTCTTGATTATCTAAAAATTCTTTTCTAAATATTGTTTTAGAAATCAACTGTTCTGTATTTAAACAAATAATTATCTTGCCATTTAATCCTCCTAGTAAGATCTAGTGATTAAAATGCGTATTACGTTGGAAATGGCGGCGCATGCGTTACTTTGCAAGCCCTTTGGGTGCATCGTAAACCCTTTCTTTTCGACTGCAGATCTCAAACGTATATACATGTTAATTTCGTTTCTTTAGCGATTTGGATTTCAGGTAATTCAGCTTCTGTATCCGCTTTATTTTGTCTAATCCTTGATTATTTCTATAGGATTACCTTTTTTACCGTATCGTCAATTATCGTTTTCTCGTCGTTTATCTATTTATTACCATATACACTGCAAACATAATCTAAAAGGCGTGGTCGCTATCTTGATCCGTGTTTTATAATTGGACTATAATTCAATCATCGATCTGTTATAAAGAATTGATTTATGGAACATCCTTCTACGTTTACTGACTAATCGATCCAAGCAGAATTTAGAATTAAGATAGTCCCTATCTGGTACACAGAATATATGACAAGACAAAGAAAGGTATTTATTTATTGAAAATTTATTTGAATTAAGCTAGAATTTATTATTTAAGTGGGTATTATCCAATTAAAATTTACTTGAACATCAATAAGATTCAGTTCTTTTATCTTATGATAAGGTTATTGTTGACCTTGACCTTCACTATAAAGTAAATTATAAGTAATAGTTATTGTTTCTACATTTTATTTTTCTTGGCAAATCTCTGTTCTAATGTTCTAAAATATTGTTATGAAGGCTTTCAAGCGTTATTATTTTGCATTACTAAAGTAATCATCACCACTGAAACAATATAATATGAATGTTTTGTTTTCCTTAACTTAAGTGTGTAACATTTGTAGATTCATTCGATTATAATTAAATATCATAACTACATGTTTTATTTTTTTTAGATTTTATTGAGAAACTACTAAGCCTTTGGAAATACCTTTATCGTGCTTGTGCCTGGGGTTTGGTTTTCCCTCTTTTCACCAAACTACACTAAGACAAGTTACTTGCGTTTTGACACTAAATTTCCTTCCGATTTTTATAAAAAAGACGGGTGGCATCCCTAAATATATCAGAGCAGGAGGTTCCCCACAATCTTTTATAATTTGAAAAAGATCTTGGGGCCTCACCTTAAGCAAATACAAAATCCGTAAGCTTGTAAAACTGCTACACTGTGTAGACCAAATTTTGTTATCTTTCTATCGGTTTTGTTAAGATTTTTGTTAAAACAATTTAGCCATTTGGTTGGACACGGTTTCAGATATTCTTTTAATTCTCAACTAGTTTATCATGCAATTTGCTTTATTCTACCTTTTCAGGACAACAGGAGCAAGATCTTTTTAGAATTTGCCTACTGTCGTCCTCTAGTATTAGGTTTATTGGGTACCAGTCTAGAAAGAAATAATTATCAAAATGGTTGGTTTAAATAATTCCAGTTAATGGAGAAGAATAATCAGTAGACAAGAGAGGTATACGAGAGCGGTTCAGTAAGTACCCGTGTTTGACGACAGAAGGCGTTCCTGAGGGAAGTTGGTGATATCATCGTGTGCTGCCACCTATCAAACGACGGTATAACAAATTGCAGACTGATTGATAGGTTAGTTTGGATTTGACAGCCATTTGAGTAAGACGTGTTTCGTGATTTTAGCTAAGATGGAAAAA
>VTPC01001514.1:68352-90109 GCA_011009095.1 Ignelater luminosus
AAAAAGAGCAGTATCGTTCGGTAATTCGCTTTCTGTTTTTGGATGGGAAAAAATGCGAGGAGATAAAAGCAAAGTTGGATGCTGTTTATGGGGACACTTCGCCATCTATGACCACAGTTAGATATTGGTTCAACGAATTTAAACGTGGGCGAACATCCGTTTTTGATGAGGAGCGACCAGGACGCCCGGCAGACTTGGTTACCGAGGAAATCATTCAAACAATCCACGACATGATTCTCGTTGATCGACGAACGAAAGTGCGTGAAGTAGCAGAGGCCGTAGGTGTGTCGACCGGAACGGCAATTAATATTTTACATGATAAGTTGGCGATGAAAAAATTGTCGGCGCGATGGGTGCCGCGATTGCTAACGGTGGACAACAAGCGGATGCGGCTGTTAACTTCGAAGCAGTGTTTGGAGAAATTTAAGCAAAGTCCGAAGGAGTTTTTGCGTCGAGTTGTCACCGTTGATGAAACCTGGATTCATCATTACACACCAGAAACTAAGCAACAATCAAAACAATGGATTTCTCCCGGTGAATCTGCTCCAAAGAAGACGAAGATGGTTCCATCGGCCGGAAAGGTCATGGCGACGATTTTTTGGGATGCGAACGGCGTCATCCTCATGGATTTTTTAGAAAAAGGAAGAACGATCACTGGACAATACTACAGTGAGTTATTAGACAGCTTCGACAAAAAAATTGAAGGAGACACGGCCGCATTTGGCGAAAAAGAAGGTGCTGTTTCACCACGATAACGCACTAGCACATTCATCCGGAGTTGTCCTCGCCAAACTGCATGAATTGCGTTATGAATTGCTCCCGCACCCCCCGTATTCACCCGATCTGGCTCCCTGCGATTTTTTCTTGTCATCGCCGAGATAGAGGCGTATTTTGGAGAGTTCGACAAATCCTATTTTTTGGAGGGGTTAAAAAAATGGCAGGAACGTTGGGAGAAGTGTATATTTCTAAAAGGAGACTGTGTTAAAAAATAAAAAAATAATTTTTGAAAAAAATTGTGTCTTCGTTTCTAACACGGGTACTTATTGAACCGCCCTCGTATGATGAGAAATGCATATATCAATGGCAAATTCTTTGCACGTCAGCACATCTAAATTATATTTATGTGGCTCCAGTTTGGAAAGGAAACTAAACTTGGTCGTATCACCCCTTGCTGCAGACAGAGCTTAAACCTTTATACAATTTGTTGCAATAAATTCCAGAGTATAAAAAACAAATTGATAAAGTTATTATATCCAACACTGATAATACCGTAATTGTGCTAATTTTACTAACAAGTCAAAACCTGTGTTTAGCTCCACGCCAAAACTGCTAGAATATAACCGAACATCAAGACACTAATGTTATCATCACAATAGAATGAATCCGATACCTATATTTGTTATATGATAACTTGTGATCCCTGTCTAGAAACTTCAACTTTAGATGAAAAATTAAAACACCAAAAAGCTACAGACCAGTAAAATTAAGTCCAAAAATGGGGCCGCCTTCCAAAAATGGGTGGAGTTCCGAAAACTGTTTTAATCACTCGAGTAGACCTCTGATCTGAATAATCTGAGTTTGCTCCAAATTCCGAGTGAAGCTTTAGTCGTGATGTTACAAAACCTGGAAATCTTCAAACTTTTTCCGATTTTTCTCGAATTCCCCCGAAATTAAGCGCCTAATCGAAAAGTTCACTACTACCAAGAATGTCGAGCATTAAATTTTGCGTCGATTTAGTACAATACTTTGCAATTTGATCAAGTGGTCTTGTAGAAAAGCTACGTCAGAAAACGCAAATTTTTCAACCTTTTTGAAAAACACTCATTTCGTCTCGGGTCAAATAAACACTTGAATTATAATCAGGTTGGAAGGTTCGTCAGTTTGTCAGTGCGATGTGCGAGTGTTTTATTTGGGGTGAAAGTATTGCAGACGGGTAGGTGTCACCGCATTTAAGGAAAAAGGCATCCAAACGTTTACAGAAAGAAGTAAGATGAGAAAAGACGGTAAACATGTTGTTTTGGCGAACCTTACCGCTGTTATTGTTCATGAAAAGTAGACGAAATCTTATTCCAAGAAGCATTACGCTAGACCAGTTGCAGTGGAAAATTTTTGTTGATCGTCAGTTCAAGCATTTGAGTTTAAAACAAACTGTTTATTCTGTGAGGAAGAGGCATCACTGGATTATATAAAAAACAAGGTAAAACCGATTTCAAAAACAAATGTTGTTCGTGAAGTTACGACAAAGACTTTTTCAAAATCGATAATGGAAATGGTGACAAAACGGAATGATGAATTGGTGACTCAAATAAACTTTCGAGTTGGACACACTGAAGATCTTATTGCTGCTGATGGTGATACCATGATAATTGTGCGAAAAGGGTTTTCCAAACTGAGGTTGCAATATATAGCAGCAGTGGAAGACCAAATAGTGATGAGGTCTCAGCCTGCGTGAATTTCATTTGTGACTATTTGGAAGAAAATGAAGAGGAATGCCAATTCGCACTCGAGGGTATTTTTGAAGAACTACAATGGATACATGCCAAAGATAGAGACGATACAGAAAAGACTGTTCAAAAGAGAGTGAAGATTTGTGATTCGTTGGAAAAGTAAATCAGCATAAAAAAACCATGATTTATGCTTTCAAAACACAGGCTATTCCATCATATCGGATATATGGTATTATGAGGCCAGAAGGAAAGAGCAACAAGAGGAACGCAGCCAAATTGTTGAAACTGCGGCGGCTGCAATTTTAAAAGGCATCAGAACGCGAGTTCCTGGATAAAGTTGAAGATGACTTTCCAGAGTCATTAAAATTACTTCTTACAAGAAACATGTGTCTAAAAAAGAAAGGAGACCAATCAAGACTAAAGACGAAAATCAGCTGTCTTGCACATGGAGTTGTTTCAGCTACAAGACCGTGATTCTTTGTTTCTAATATACAACCAGCCCTCGGAACATTGGTGTATAAGAAATATAGATGTGCTATCAGCCGCAGGGTGCTACAGTTACTATAATGATATCACACAGTTTGAGGCATCCAGTAGAATGCAAAAAGCAGTGGAAATCGCCCAAGAAAGTTCTTTTATGCAGTTGTGTCCTATATATTATATTGTTCTGCTAATTGTATTGTCTTCAAACCTATTACTTTGATAACAACATATAGGTGAGGGCTTGTATATGTATTGGTAAAAAACTGAAAACAAAAAAAATTGAATGTTGGAAAAAACATGGAAAACCAAAAATTGTAATATCTACTTACTGATTAGGTTTTATGGAACCTTCTTGGACTTTCTCAAATAAGAAGTTAATGCTCTACAACTTTGACTCTACAAGATTTTGCCTTAAGTTGGTTGATTAATAGGTATTGCACGTTTTATGAAGACGAAATAAGTGTTTTTCGAAAAATGTGAAACACTGACGTTTTTTGACGTAGCTTTTCTACAAGACCACTTGATCAAATTGAAAAGTGTTGGTACTCAATCGACACATAATCTAATGCTCTACATTTTTTGGAATTAGAAGACTTTTCGATTAAACTCTTAGTTTCGGAGGAATTTGAGAAAGAACGGAAAAAGTTCGAAAACTTCGAGGTTCTTTTAACATCACGGCTGAAGCTCCTCTCGCAATTTGGGGCAAACTCTGATTATTTTTACCAGAGGCCTACTTAAATGATTAAGATAGTCTCTAGAACTCCACCCATTTTTGAAAGGCAAAACTCTAATTTGCCTGGCCTACTAACAGAAAGTCAGTTTTTGCTTTGTTTCAGATGTTTCTACGTACTTAGAATTCAGAGAAATAAACTCCTTGTTTGCTTTAAGATTTCTCTACACAAAATCGTGGAATTAGTCTACCATGAGATTATCTCTTGCTCAGAAATACCATCGTCTTTGCATGTAAAGGTTTGGTCTGCTATTCGTACTTTAGTGGATACCCTTTAAATGCTAACAATAACAACTTCCGTAACTTTCTCTTGATGAACGGTTCAGAGATATAATTTTATTATCAACTAATTATATTGAAACCTATGTTAAATTAACAAGATCTTTGCCATAATCTTCTAAACCATGTTGTTTCTTTTGTTGCTTCTTGTTATAGTTGAAAATGCGACTGACTGATGATTGAGGTTGGCTTAACTATGAGATACCTTTTATAGAATTACTTACAAAGTAGAGTTGTAGAAACATCAACTTTATCTGTAGAGAGTGCAAGATTATCATTTACATACATAAACTATCAATAAATTTTTATTCTAATGACTAAGCAAGGTTTGATGTCATTTTTGCTTGAATTCTAGTAGTTTAACTAGAGAATTTACATAATCTATGACTATCATCAATAAAACCTTCAGGTTCTAACATCTAACTCTGCATAAAAGAAAGCTGTTGAGACATCTAACTGCTCTAATGCTATTTTTTGCTTTTGTTGGTCAAAGTCGAGCTATCTTTTCTGCAAAAATTTTCTAACTACTAGTCTGGCTTTATACTTGTCAATAGAATCATCGACGTTAGTTTTTACCTTGCAGGTCCATTTTGTGCCAAAGTCTGTTGACCTTCAATTAAATCTTCTAATGTTTTTGCCTCATTATCAATTAGAAAAGGCATTTCACTCTCTATATCGCGTCTTCCACTTATCTTTTGCGTCTTCATTTATTGTCTCATGTTCTTTCAGTTCAAAAAACATTTTTTCTGTACATACAACAAACGTTCGGATAAGTGCAGTTTTCAACAATCTCTCAACCTACGCAGATTTCGTCATGATTCTCGCTAAGATTGTTTAGTTGAAGGTGACTGTATGGTATTTCGAAGTCATCATTAGTACAACAATTTCTCAAAAGGTTACATCATGAGAATCAATTAATTTCTGTGTACCTTTACCATCAAATTCACATTCATACCTTATTAGTATTCCTTTCTTGGCTTTTTTTTTCATTTTTCTATGTCTGTATGTAGGGACTGTATAAGAGAGCTTTTTGTGGTAATTCTTCACGTGTTTGCATCATAGTATGTCATGTCGGCAAATATGCGAGTTCCTCTTGCGTTGTTTTTTTTTTATAGTCAGACGTATAAGGCATGACTAATCGATTAATTGATGCCGTACTGAGATGAAACATTCTACTGCTTTGTTATCAAGTTCTTCATTAAATATCGCTGCAAAGCTCTTTGACAATATGATCAACTACCTTTACTTTACAAACAACATCAAATTTCTCTCTAACTGGATAAAAATACTTGAAGCGAGTGTACTTACTTATTACTTACTTATCCGCTTCCTCACCTACAGTAGGTGAGGAAGCTTCTATTTATTACTTCTCTTTTTGCTTGGGTCGAGGGCAATCTTTGTTTCTGCAGTGCCTTCGCAACTTCTATATTCCACTTTCTCCTGGGTCTTCCGTTCCTTTTCTTGCCTATTACTGCCATTTTTCATATTTCTTTAACTACTCTTTTCTCGTCCATTCTGATCATATGCGCGAACCATCTTAGTTGCTGTCTTTCAATTTTTTGCACTACACTTGTTATTTTTAGGTCTTTTCTTATTATATTACTTCTAATTTTATCTAGTTTTATTACTCCCGCAATCTTCCTAAGTACTTTCATCTCGCCTGCGTAAAGTTTCTGTTTGAGCTTCTTAGTTAGAACCCAAAACTTGCTTCCGTACATTAGTATTAGTATTCGAATAGTTCTGTTTACACCTCTGTTAGTTAGCATATTCCAGACACTATCAAAAACCTTTTCTAAGTCCACTGCTCCTATGTACATTTGATTATTCGTTTCCAGTATTTTTTCGGTGATTTGTTTCAGTGCAAATATCTAATCTTGTGTTGATCTGTTTGCTCTGATAGCTGCTTGTGTTCTCTCTATTTTTTCTTGAAGTCTTTTTTCTATGATACGTTCATACAATTTGTAAACCACGCAGAGCAGTGATATTCCTCAAAAATTAAGCATTACATTCGTTCATATTTTCTTTTTTTATGTATTGGTGTAATGATAGCTATTCACCATTCATTGGTTATTTCTTGTATCCTCAATGCCGTATTTATTATTCTATGCAGTAGATCAAGTCCCGCTTTTTCTAAGTATTTGGTCATTTCTGGTTTTATCCCATCTATTCCTGATGCTCTTCCGCTGTTAATCTTTTGCATTGCTATAGTTAATTCTTGGTTACTAATTTTTACATCTTCTTCCTTTTGTCCTATTGCTTGGTCATCTGTGTTTTGCTCGCGTCCATTAGGTTGTTCGTTCACTATTTCATGCTCTGCCCCTATAAGTTGTTGAAAATACTCTGCCCATCTATCTATTATCTTATTTCCTTCTGTGATAATTTTGTCTTTTTTATCTTTTACAATTCTTATTGTACTTTCGTTTTCTAATACTATATGATATAGATTACCGATAGCATTTTTCTCCATTTCTGTTCAGAACTCTTCCCATGATTTTGTCTTCGCTATTCTCACCGCCACCTTGACTTTTTCTCTTTGATTTTTGTACTGTTCGTAGTCTTCCTGGTTTTTATGATTACTTATATGTCGTTTCCATAACCTTTTCTTTTTCTAATTTCCTGTTTTAATTTGTTGTTCCACGAATGTGTTAATTTCTTCTTATTACATATTTTCCAAGCCCATTTCTAGGATTTGTTCCTTCTTTTGCTTAATTTCTTCTGATTTCTTGTTTTGATATAATTCCCTCTTTTTTGATTTACTAATTTATATGTTCTAATATTCTCAAACTCTATTTTCTTATACTTTTTTTCCGGGTTTTCTCTCTGTTCTTTCATGGTTTCACTTTTTATAGTTACTTTTACTAGGTAATGACCACTTCTTATCTGGTATTCTCTTTTTACCGTCACATTTTTAATTTCCTAATTCTGTCTTGCTCAATCAGTATTGAAGCGAGTGTAGTCATCTTTAAATAACACGATTGTATTGCTGTTGCTCAAGTACGAGTTCCAGATTTGTAGATATGGACTCTTCCATAAACACAATTTTCACATAAATCGTTATCTAATTTAACACTGAAAACTAATTTTTTTGAAATTACTTCATGAATATGTCTGTTATACTGATGTCCTAAATGTTTATAATATAATTGCAACATAAACACATACGTAAAACCAGACGTTAACAAATTTCTTTCCATTGCCTTTTTTTGGTGCAGTAGCTTTCATTGCACGTTTGAAGAGTTCTGCACCTTTCTGACGAGTTTCAGATAATCACCGCTTTCCATTAATATCTAGCTAACATGTTACAGATATTGACAAGACCATAGTGTTTGTGTTGACAATTTGACATTGAAAATAATTTCTTTGTGACTTTGGGTACCATGTAGCTCTGATAATGGATTTGCATATAATTGATCCTTTGCCTGTAGCTTCGACACAAGGTTACACTAACAAAATCCAAGCCATAGTGTGACCAAGATAAGTTGCCTCTCTTCTTTTGCTTGTCAAGTCACTTAACAAATATACAAACCATAACAAACCAAACGCCGTGGCTCTCATTTTTCCAAGCTAATGCTAGCCTTGAGACAAGTTCACACAAATCCCGAGCCATATCAAACTAGTCGCTGTTAGATTCCTCTTTAAGAGAATAATAATGAACACTAAAATGGTATAATAATACCATAGTAGGCATATAACGTAAAACATCCAAAATTTATGGGCGTTTATGTACCAGGTGTATGCATAAGTTTTTTCCGGTTTAACTAAGAGATGGCGCCAGCGAAAAGTACGCAGCCCATTAACTTGACACAGACGCCATTTTGTTCGTCTGACACTAAACAACAAACACACACAAGTTGAGCCCGCCAAAAACTAGCGTCTTTGTTTTATCGTTCAGTGATCATGTCGAGTTTCGTGCCTGAAAAAGAACATTTGCGGCACGCATTGCTTTTTTTATTTCATCAAAAGAAAAAGGCTACTGAAAGTCATCGTTTGCTGGTAGAAACATATGGTGAACACGCTCCATCGATTAGAACATGTGAAACATGGTTTCGACAATTTAAAAGTGGTGATTTTAATGTGAAAGACAGTGAGCGCTTTGGTAGACCACAAAAATGCGAAGACGAGAAATTGCAGGAGTTATTGGATGATGACCCAACTCAAACTCAACGGCAATTAGCAGAAGCATTACATGTATCACAAGAAACAATCAGCAGACGTTTACGAGCAATGGGAAAGATCAATAAACTCGGTAAATGGGTCCCAAATAATTTGAATGAACGTCAAATCGAAAATCGCAGTCTCTTGTGAAATGCTGCTTCAACGCTACGAAAGGAAATCATTTTTGCATCGAATTGTGACGGGTGACGAAAAATGGATTTATTTTGAAAACCCGAAGCGGAAAAAATCGTGGCTTCCACCTGGCGAAGCCGGTCCATCAACAGCAAGGCCAAATCGCTTCGGCAAGAAGACCATGCTCTGTGTCTGGTGGGACCAGAGCGGTATTGTGTGTTATGAACTTTTGAAGCCCGGCGAAACCGTTAATACACAACGCTATAGCCAACAAATAATTAATTTAAACCACGCATTAATTGAAAGACGACCGGAATGGTCCAGAAGACATAGCAAAGTGATTTTGTTACACGACAATGCTCCGTCTCACACAGCAAAACCAGTGAAAAACACCTTGAAATCGCTCGGATGGGACCTCGCGCCATCTGACTATCACCTCTTCGCATCAATGGGGCACGCGCTCGCAGAGCAGCACTTCAGCAATTTCGAGGAAGTTGGAAAATGGCTTGACGAATGGTTTGCCGCAAAAGACAAGCAGTTTTTCTGGCATGGTATTCATAAATTACCTAAAAGATGGGTGAAATGTGTCGAAGCCGATGGCCAATATTTTGAATAAAAAAAATTAATTCCCCTTCAAAATTACGTGTTTTTTTTACCAAAAAACCGGAAAAAACTTATGCATACACCTATGTATATGTCCATAAACGCTTCCCAAGAGAACTTCAGTTGCCCAGTATGTCACATTTTGTTGTATTAAAACTAGAGCTGCTCTTATAGTAGTCTGTGCAAAGTCTCAAAACTAACTGAAGCCTGTAACATCTTCAGAATTTACTGTAAAGCTATTAATTATTATTATTGTATTATTGTTTATAATAAGTTGTTTTCCCAGGAAGAATAATAATTCTTTTAGTGATGAAATGGGTAACGATAGCTATGTGTCCTATTATAGTATAATAAACCGTTATATTTTTGACACCCTGTATACGCAAGAAAGAAATTAGCAGATTTAAAACTGGAACTTTAAGTAGAAGTTTTAAATAGTTTATTGTTTGTCTTGGTGTTTTCTTGTTAAAAATAAAAGCAAAACGATTCAAAAAAGTGTTTCAAATAAATTCTTAGTAAAGTGTTAGACTTGAAACATTTAATCTGTTTTCATTCACACTCAATGTTTTATTTCAATAAAGTCGTGAGACTTTTTAGCTTTTTTTTGGAGTTACAAAACTACTGCTGCTAGTTTTCTTTCATTTTTATTTTCATATAAAATATGTACGAAACAATAAAACGGAGTTTTGTTTTTTCTTAATTTAATTATTTAATTCAGAAATGGAAGTTTTTAGCATCTAGAATAAATACTTAGAAAACAACTAATTAATTGTTTTGGAATGAAAAACAGATTCGTTCGTTTATTAAAACGTCAACATTTGACATGATACTTGCAAAACATGATTACATTTTCAGCATCACTTGTCATGTTCTTCATTTCCTTTTTCACGGCCATCAAATTTCAACTGTATACTTTATCATTTTCAATAAGGATATTGAAATGTAAAAAGAAGCCTCAGTACAAAATAAAATAGTAGACATTATTTTATAGCTTCGACGCGTCTCGTCGTCGCTTCTTATTAGATCTTTAACAAAAAATAATTTTAAAATGCATAAACCCTTTTTTAAGGATTAACTAATGAACACACATATACGGGGTGAGCCGAACTCGATATAATGCAATTAGAGGAAACCTGAATACTAATACCTATTTACTTTCACCTGGTAAGTTAATAGATACAATCAAAATTTTATTTTGAATTATAACAAGCAAAAACTCGGTTAAAACAACAGGACATTAAAAAACTAAAAGACAAATCAAAGAGTGTTTCTGATAGAGGCTATAATTCCGATCTGTACATCGCACAGAATTTAAAACACTTTCCTGCAATACTTTGCTTGACTAATAAAGACATCCACAAAAAAAGTACTCTAGCAAAAATTTTGCTAAATTGAAGATAGACAGTTTTTTTTCTTTATTGAAAATTACGTCCCATCTGCCCTTAATCGTTCCTTGCGGAACTAACGTTTCGGTTACTGTATTATCTAAAAATTTGAATTTTTTATGTATTGATACGAAAGATGAATTTTTTTACAAAAGATTTTCAAAAATTCAGTCGACACTGTATCTGTAGCTCACGTACCTTTCAATATTAACTATTTCATAAAATAACAGGATGCTCGTGCTGTAGGATAGGTAAAATTTTGAGGAACATCAAGAGACACCTCATTATTTAGTTACCATCGTTTGTCTTGAACCACAACCTTCAATTCCTACTGGACAGTTTATACTAACTTACAAATTGAGAATTTTCACTTGACTGGACCTAACCAAGACTATAAGAACGATCCCTGTTAGGACTACCAGATCTCGTTACTTAAATCAAAAAACAGTAAGAGTAACCAAGGAAGAAAATTAATTAAGGCTGTATAAAACGTACTCTTTCACCATCTTAATCAAGAAATGGTAAGAGTAGAAAGTGAAGAGTGATCGTATTCTATACAGACAAATTACACATGAATGATAGGCATAGCCCTTGGAAAGGCACATCAAAAAAACCAACGTATCCAAAAGGATTTTACCTTGAAAGATATTTTTGATTTTTGCTATAGTAGAGTTATATTACGCCTTATTTATCTATACTTTGTTATTTTCTTCTATTAGTAAACAGTTTTCTTAAGTTTTTAGTTATATTTATACAGGGTTAGTCACAAGTGAAGATGCCTTTGATAAAAGTGATAGCCTGCACATTTTCAAAGCACATTGATATTTTAAAGAACTGAAAATCAAAGCTAGTTATGGGGAGTATCAGAGAGATGCAGATTTGATAGTAATTACGGTAGACGATATCCTGATAAAAATCAATTATCATAATTCTTCTTCTTTGTTTTAATTAACTACAATTACCTAATCATGCCAGTATCTAACCTTAAAAGCAATTTTAGACATTCATATATCAAATTGTCATATCATAAGCTGCCTCTGATATTCTGTTCTTTTAAATTACAAAGAAAAGTTAAAGTACTCTGTAAATAATGTATGGTGTGTTACATATTTAGATTACGCTAGGGTCGTCATCACTTGTGATTAACCCTGTATACAGATTTCTGTGTGCAGTGTGTTACTGTTCTTTTAATATTAGTTTTCAATAGCATTCCTCCATTATATTTCAAAAACTAGAAAATTTGTTTTTTTGCTTTGATAAATTCTATTTTAATAAAAGAGCTACACAAAGCAGAACTGACATCCATTTAGTTTTTTAACATTTATTTTATAGATTACCCAACACCAGTAACCCATGATACCTGCTGAGCAAACGAAGCCCACCACTCACATCACCGAATGAGCTAAAGGTAGCTGGTTTTATGTAAGTTCCTGAATATATTACATAAGAAATAAATTTTACTTTGGTTTGTCAGAAGATTTATATGGATAGCACATTTTTAAGTTTCAAGATTATCTTCAGACTTGCGTTACAGGGCCGCATTTACCGTATAGGTAATCGAGGCAGTGCCTAGGGGCCTCTACCAAAAAATTTTATGTTTTCATTATAAAGAATAAAGATCAATAAACAGGGATAGAAAAAAACAAATTTTTGAATCTTTTTTAAAATAAAATTATAATTTTTCAAGGAATATTTTTTAATTATACTAGTCATAATTAATTACAAAAAACAAATGAATGTATAAAAAAATTCTAGTTTTAAATTTCGCTCTATTTTCAAAAGAACAGTATTCTACTTTATCGACATTTAATCTAGTAAAATAAGGCTTAAACCTCGAAATGAAAGATACAAAGCTGGAAATTTGCATAGACCTTTGTCTCAACATTCTAAAGACGTGCTGAAAAGTCTCATAAGACATCGTGTTTGCTATTCAAGATATCAAAGGTTGAAGGTCACGAAAATCGGTTTTATGCAAATTTCTTGCTTTCCGTGTCTCCCAGGTCTCAACTTGTAGAGCATAACATTTTCTACAAGTTGGGCTCTATCAATTTTTCTGAATGATTAGTCGTTTTCGGGATAGAGCGCGTCTATAGGTTAACGCTATGTAAACTGCCAAGCCAGATGCATAGTAGGGTGGGCCGAAAAAACAAAAATTTTTTTTTTCAAGTTGTAATACCGCGGAAAAGTTGCAAATTGAAGAGACTAAACAGGGTTAAAAAAAGAAATAAAATCGGTTTATATCTTCCGGTCGCCCATGTGCTCTAAAGTTTGCCAAAATTTGGAAAAATTCACATTTTTACGATAATTTTTAACATTTTTAAATTAGCCTTTTTCCGAATGTAATAGCTCAAATTCTTATGTATTAGAACCACAGAAAATAACGTTTAAATATTACTTAAATCTGTCAACATCTTCCGGTTACGCATTGCCTTCAAATAAAATTTTGAAAAAAACATTACAAATAAAGGTAGATCATAGTTCAAGAAAAAAATTTCACTACAGGGATTCTATTTGGATGGGAGGACGAACGACACGTTAGTAGTAGATCAAGCTCATTTGAAAAGGCTCCGTAGAGTAAAAAAGGAAGAGCATTACTCGCTAATTCAAGAACCTGGTTCAGTCTACATCGGCCATGTTACTCCAACTTCTGGAAGTTCTGAATATATTGTCACTTCTATTATTTCTTATCTGTCTGTATTTCTCTTGAAAATTAATTGTCATAGGATGCGGTCGCACTGAGTAAATACAGGTTGGAAAAACGGTCTGATTCGCCGAATCGAAATACATTTGGGGAAACCGTTATAATGGGCAGTTTGCCTTCTCCATTTTAATGAACTGCCATTCCGGCATCTGTTTCAATACCTAGACGGTAAATCAACGGGTCCGAAATCTTTGAGAGAGCCAATCGGTGAAAAGCTAAGTGGCTGCGAAAAACGTCCAGTGATTCGCTCAAGAGTATTGGCTGTCAGATTTCCACAATAGACAGCAGTAGACTAAATAAGGATCAGCAATATCTACTTGATATTTCCATGGCAATAAAGTCAGGAAACTGTAAAGAGAATTTGCTTGTACGAGATCCTAGTCCCTTGTCACACTCGAGATGGTGGACAACAGCAAATCGAACTCTCAGATTGTACTTAAGTGAAGAAAGTCCCACGCCTGAACTTCAAGAAATAGTTGTATTTATTCTGAAGTCATACATGCCAATGTGGTTTAGTTTTAAAACAAATGAATACTTTACAGACGGACCAAAACTTGCGTACCAATCAATACAATCTTCAAGATACCTGTCTGAAGATTTACGTAATATTGTCGACCCTGTGATAGAACGAAATGCCTTTTTTCGCTCATCCAGAACATTTAATGTTAGCCATGACATAAGATAATACAAAACACATAAGAGAGCTCGGACTTCAACGAATTCTAAAGGCGAGACAGTTAGATCAAAAGAGAACAACTATCAGAACATTCATGCCGCCAAAACTCAATTTCAAGGCTCAACACTACTCGGAAATAATTAACTGGACGGACTGTGATTTATCTTCTTTCCCATTATCAAAAGATATCAGTGACAATGAATTTAAATCACATATTCAAAGTGACTCAGTCCCTAATTGGGATATAACATTCAAGACATTCCCAGTTCACACACAGGCAGTTGAACGATCTCTGAAACTCGTGACAGAAGCCTCAGGAAAAGCGGAGCTGAGTCTAGGGATGGTTTTATCAGAACGACTCTGCTGTCAAGGTCAACCATGCCTAACTTTGCCCATAAATCAGATTTCAAAGTACTTTCAGGTAAAAATGAGTAAAACGGAGATGCTCAATTGTTCAACATGAGTTTCTTGGACTTACGATTCTTCACACAAAAACCTAGTGTTTTCAATAAAAAGATCTGTTTATAAATATTACTAATGGTCTAAAATAATTTGTTTCTAGACATTTAACCTTGTATTCAATATAGAAAACAAAAAAAAAAGAACATGTAAGTTGTTAGTATTTTTTTTTTCTTAAACTATGATCTACCTTTATTTCTAAATTTTTTTCAAAATTTCATTACTTTGAATGCAATACGCGACCGGAAGATGTTGACAGATCTAAGTAATATTTAAACATTATTTTTTGTGATTCTAGTACATAAGAGTTTGAGCTATTACATCCGGAAAGAGGCTAATTTAAAAATGTTAAAAATTATCGTAAAAATGTGAATTTTTCCAAATTTCGGCAAACTTTAGAGCACATACGCGACCGGAAGATATAAACCTATTTTATTTCTTTCTTTACCCCTTTTTAGTCTCCCCAATTCGCAACTTTTCCTCGGTATTACGACTTGAAAAGCAAAATTTTTGTTTTTTCGGCCCACCCTAATGCATAGTACACTTTACGAAGTTAATTATATGATGAAATATATTGTTGTTTGAAGTAGAATGCAAGGCAGGTTTTTCTGACATGGTATCTTCAACGGGCCTAATCTATGTTGTACTGATGTAATGCAATATACAACCTCCTAGTGAATAGTATCAGAAGCTACTCGATTCACTTCTGAATACCATTACCAGTAGGCATGCGTCTCAGGATTTCTCCTCTTTGTTGTCGTCCTGTTCTTCTGGTCTCCCAAATTCAATTTTCGGATCCTTATCGTCATTCTCGTTTTTCGTCACATTGGATTCTAAAACCTCAAGGCTCTCAGGAACAAATTCATTTTCTGTATCAAAATCATTTGATATTGATGAGATGTTTAAGCATGCTTGTCCGTGACACTGGCCACAAACTGTGGAGCACTGCAGCTCTACTTTCCTACATCCACAGTTCATGCTACAACCTTTGTTGAAATTGCAAAAGATTCTGTTCAATAGTTCGTCCGGTGCTGGTGGCAATAATGTTGTTGTCGACTTAAGGATCTCCTTCTCTCGGTCGCACCCCCAGTTTTCAGGTTGTAAATCCTTTCCTAACCAGTCTGGATCTGGAAGTAGGACCGATAGATATTCTGATGAGATGCTGTACTTGTAGATGGAAGAGATGATAATTCCACCGGTCTGTTGAGTCTTGTTAATTTGATGAATTGTGTATACCTAAGATTGTCAGTACAGTATTTTGATCTTGAAGCATTATACATTGCTAAAACAACAAGTATTCCATTTTTAAATAATATATTTGGAGGGCAGTTTTTCAGTTGGAATAAATGAGCTGACTGGTACAAATCGGGGGTTTTCTCAAACATTTTTATAATTTGCAGTTTTTCTTTGTTAAACAGGGTAGATGTGTTGCATCCACTGATGCATCCGCATTACTATGTATTTAAAATATTAATATCAATAACAGTTTGTTAACTTTAATAATGACAATAATAATATTTTATTATATAAGTAACTTCGTAAAGTGTACTATGCATCTGGCTCCGCAGTTTACATAGCGTTAACCTAGCAACGGATGCGAGCTCTATCTCGAAAGCGACTAATCATACCAAAAAATGCATAGAGCCAAACTTGTAGAAAATTTTATGCTCTACAAGTTTTGTAAGAACCTCCAACTAAATACCAACCATAGGAAGCGAGACGTTTGTAAAAAACCGATTTTCATGACCTTTGACCTTTGATATCTTAACTAGCGGACACGATATCTTATGAGACTTTTCAGCCCGTCTTTAGAGCGTAAAGACAAAAGTCTATGCAAATTTTCAGCTTTGTATCTTTCATTCCAAGGTTTGGCCTTAATTTCGCCTTGTTTTACTGGACTAATTCAATAAAATATTGTTTATGGTATACAAGAGGCCCACTCGTAATAAATCACATGTTATTCATTTTGTTTTAATTTAATTCATTTAACCTCATTTATTTAATACTATCTGTAACCATAGAGACGGGGTTACTATGTACTATCTGTAACCATAGTGATGGTTGATATGGCTTCAACATAGATACAGACACAGTCTCTTTAATATACAGAGTGTATTTAAAATTACGCATAATCTGTACACCACTGGACTCTACATTGAGATCTGAATAAAAAAGCTAAATGCGTTTTTTTTTGCCTTGAATTCGTAGCTTCTAAAATACGATCAATTAAAGGTTTTTAAACCTGACAACATTACATGATATTTTACTAGGGTGACTGGTTGTAAGGTTGCTGCTTTTCATTAATAATTTCATGGCAGCAACAACGCAGTATTGCAACATATTTCTAAAGATTCTACAGCGAAGATTTAACAATAATAAGAAGCGGATTGTAGGCAAATTATTAAAAAATAAAACAAACACATGACCGAATGTTCTTTTTATTACTTAAACTGCAAACAATATTGTAACTATTTTGTTTTAATTATTAAAAACAAAGAAGTTTTAGTAAAGAGTAGGAACGTTAATAACTTCGTAATGAAAAAGTTTTCGCCAAAATGATATTAAATTTCTTTTTCATTTGTGATGTAGAATAACGTAGTGTACATATCTGCGCCATTTAGAATACACCCTGTATAGTAGATAGTAGATTTATAACTTAAATGTGCAGTGATCTGTAATGGCATTTTCTCAATTTTTTGTATCTAGTTTTGACAATACGTATTTTATTCTAAAAACAGTGATATACCTGTAATTACTTTTTAATAAATACATAAATTCCAATAAATTTGTTTGTAGATTGCTAAACTAGTAGTTAACAAATTTTTACTTTCTAACTCTTGGTTTTTATTTTATAGTGGTTGTCTACCAGCAATTCATCTTCGCTAGCTCTGTCCAATTCTGCTCCCAGTGCCTCTTCTGTCTCATTCTTCATTTGATTCGTTTTCTGGCATTATTCTTACAGTGTCTAGAGACTGCCTTCAGTTTTTTCTCTTTTGTTTGCCTTCTAGTTTCTTGATTATTGCCGTATCCTATTTCTTGCAAAACGTTAAGGAATTACATTTGTAGCGTGTCATTTATTGTGTTTGCAGCTATGTACCTAATTGTGTTTCCTCAAGAATCTAATTCAACATTTGTGTCTGATCTAGAGCCACGGTACCAGCTTTGCCAAATTCCAACTTTATATTAACAGCCAGTTTTTCAGAGCTATTGCAAAAAGTCAAGAAAACCCACTTTTGGTAAACAGGGTTCTTTCACGTCAGCTCCTTTCTTCCACTGCAGAAGGGTAGTTCATCAAGCCGCTTTCCTTTATCGAAGATGAGTAATATCTAGCGCTGAGTTAGGAATAATTACGACTAAAATATTTTCATCCTGGCACAACTTTACAGACTACAGAGTAGGATGGCAATATTTTTTCGACTTTTTTTTCTTTTAAAGCTCACACGAAAAAATGTTAATTTGATGCAGTTGAAGAGTCCTCTCCAAGTATCAACTCCATTAAAAATTTTTGAGACGTCGCTCAAGAATTTTAAAAGTTTCGAAAAATAAAAAAAATCAATTTTTCTTTTTTTAGTTCTTTAGTTTCTCACTAATTCAATCTTTAAATGTCGCTCAATAATTTTAAAAATAAACTTTTAATGGTTTTGAGCGACCCTTAAATATTAATATCAATTGCAAGTATCTGTTTTTTATCATATTTTTCAATTTCAATAAAGCTCATGATTAAAATTAATTTATTACACTGTAAAATAGTAGTTATAACGAGATCAAGTCTTAATATTAGTATTTAAAGGTCGCTCAAAACCATTAAAAGTTTATTGAAATTTATTTTTAAAATTATTAAGCGACCTTTAAGTATTAATATTTTGACTTCAGATTTTAGTATGTTTCTTTACAACCTACATAGAAAAGATTGAATTACTGAGAAACTAAAAAACTAAAAAAAGAAAAATTGATTTCGTTTGTTGTTTGAAACTTTTAAAATTCTTGAGCGACCTCTCAAAAAGTTTTAATAGAGTTGATACTTAAAGGGGACTCTTCAAAAGCATCAAATTAACATGTTGTCGTGTAAGCTTTAATAGAAAAACAAAGTCGAAAGAGTATTGCCATCCTACTACAGAGTCAATCGATAGGCAGGATTTTTTACCGCAAAGTTTTTTCAGGTGCGGTATACCAACAGTTCTTATCTTTATCTTGGGAACCCCCTCTCTTCAGATCGAAGATCAATTTTAGGATTTATGTACATACGACATGACTGGTTAGCATAGTCTCATCAATAAAGGCCCCAACATAACAAAGACAGCTGATTTAGTTCTGTTCACTGCTCTTTCGGAGTATCTACAACCCTTTGTAGTGATTATTTTTGATTGCCCTGGGTACTCACATTAGTACCATCATAGATGATGATATTGCTGAGAGCTATTAACCCTTTAGATTATCGAGAACATCCTCAAGATATTAGAAGAAATATTTGTCCTACACCTTTTAATATCTTTTGGCAAAACCCTTTTGCAAGTTGGATTTTATGGTGTACCATAAAAAATCTTCTTTGTCTTTACATTTTTGTATCACTTTTCATAACTTAGAAGAACAATTTGTCAGTCTCACTTCCTCAATTTCCTATTTCTTCAACACCTTTGAAGCACTGTCACTTAACAAGGAATTGAAAGATTAGTCAATGCATAATTTCCTTTCACCTGCATTAAAGTTCTGTTAAATAACGTCATTGCTGTACTTCGTATAACTTTTCGCATGTAAATTCGGCTTATAAACTCGGAACGCGGAAAAATTCAAATCAAGTAACCTAAAAAACAAAATTCCCAATTAAGCAAAAAAATAATATCAACAAAAGACTGTTTAGTTGAGTTAGTTAAGAGATTACTCATATTTAATTTTCTTTACGTTAACATTATCAACTGGTGCTTACAAGGTCACCTTTGTCATGCTAAGAATTTTGGCTTAAAATTTTCATTTTTGTACCAAGATTGCTAGAATTTACTAACATGACATTATAGGTGTTGCTGAGTTTCTTTAAACACAGGATGCGTTTAGAAATTAAGTGCGATGATGCACTATTTACTTGCGCACCTCTATAGAATAGGAGTGGTCGAGACTCCGAGCTGCCCCCTCTGCAATGGAGAGGACATGACGAGTGAGCACCTGATGAATTGCCCCTCTCTTCAGGATGTTCGTGACCAACAACCACAAAAGGCCTCCTGACGTAAGAAAAATATCTTCTCTTTATTGGTCTGCGCGCCACAGAATGGCCTAATACCAACACACAACCGGCGTTGTTTTAAAAAACACTATTTACTTGCGCAATATTTTCTACCGTATTCGTCCTAATGACTCCAATCATTCTGTTTACTGCATGAAAACTTTAGCCATCCCAAGATTTTCTAGAGCTACCCCTGTTAAGTTAGTCTGGCTTTGGAGTAGCGCAGTCTGCTTGTGAGTAAATAGCAGTCCTTATAAATAGCAACTACCCTTTAGGAGTTACGATGCTAGTAATATTTTCTGACTTTAAGCATTGACAAATTGCTATGGCCAAATTCATAAAAATACAATTAAGAAAAAAACTGTTCTTCTTAACGTCGCAAGAAATATACCATGTAAGTTTGTCTGTGTTGTATGAGACACCCTGTGTGGAATATCAAATGTGCAAATATAGTTCTCATAGCCACTAAAGCGTCAGGGCTTTTAGAGTGTATACCAAGATGAACGTGCGAGATATTTCGACGATTGAACCCGACGCAGCACTCATTATTTATTGAGCGCCCTAAGCGTTAACTATTCAGTCTATTAAATTAAATGTCATTGATCGTCGTTGTACCTGTATACATCTATCATAACAATTTAGTTATAATCTGAACTGATTTATAAACAAAGTAAACTTTTGATACCAAAGGAAACCCTTGATATGATTTTAACGAATTAGTTAGGTTTCTAAAACTTTGAGATTGCAAAAGTTTCCTATATTTTCTCATTTTATCATCATTGGATTACACATTTCCACTTTGACATTTAATTCGGCGAGAAGTTCCTTATTCTCTATTGTCTTCAACTTACAACCTTGTCCAGCTACCCTATTACGATGGTTTACCAATTAGAAATGATTTCAATTTGCTGCAAATGTATGGATCTATGAATATCTATGAATGCCCAAAAGGAGGTTGTAGAGGACATGGAATGGGGGAGAATTTTTCTCTTGAGGAATGTGTTGGGGGTAGTTAAAAGGCAAAGATACTAAAAGTCCCCGCCCCTAGGTCTGCCGCTTCAGGAGGGGAGGGGGATGGAAAGGTTCATGTTTTCTGTTTTTTGCTTATAACTCGTAAACGGTGCGTCGTACGGTGAAAAGTATTCCTTACAAAATAAAAAATAATCAAATTTCCTATATGAATATTTATATTTCTTTTCTTGATGTGTTATAGTTTCCGAGATATTCACCAGCGAAAATCGATAATTTTCAAAAACTTTCTTTGGCTCACACTTTAGTCGAACTTGTCCTAGAAATGAGATAAGGTATAAGTCTATAAGTCCAGAATCTTGACATACTAAGAGGTGATATGTTTTTTATATTTTAGGTACTTTTAGTAAAGCAATGGTGCTATCTGCGGAGAACTAGAACATGGATTGCCGTTTCTTTGAAGTCTGCTCCCAAGCCGACTAGATTAGACGGGATGTCTGCTCCTATAGTTGAAGAAACATAAGTCTACATCGGTCACTGCTGCTTCACAGCGGAAATGATAATAATTGCAATGATGTCAGTTTTGCAATATTTTGTTTTACAAGCAGATCTAGAAGATTGCTTAGTCTGCCAATTTCTAATCGCTCCGAATCTGTGGTAGGTTTTGCTTCTGATGCAACCTCTTGGTCTCTAAATAGTATTTCAGCCAGAATCCGTTTCATAAATATTGCTAAGAGTCTGAATTATAACCTTTCTATATCCTTAAGTAGTTTGAGTTTGAATTTCATTAACAGTTGATAGCGTATTTCAGAAATTACCATTTCCACAATTTTAATTTTTATTTGTGTAAAATGTTTGGTAAATATTAGTTTTAATTATATTTGGGTTTTTTGTGAAGACTGAGATGTTTTAAATTTTATGAAGATCTACGACCTCTGCGGCCGTAAATCCCGATGGTAAGCTCATCGTAGACTAATAGGACGAGTTCGTCCGATCTCTCGTTATTATCAGAGACGACCATGTCCGCATCCCTAAACTTCACTGTCTGCTCTCTGCTTTTAGAAAGCCCAGAGCAGCAGTATTTAGAGAGCGCACGGTTTGTAAGTTTGTAAGTAACTAATGTTGCATTATTTCAACCTCGACTGGGAAATAACCTGCTAGAATAATCATAATATACATTTCTACTTGTTAATACATTTTTGAATTTCCATCTTTTTGGATAGTTTTCTAACGAGTTAAACAAGGATCCTGTTTATAAGACAGTCTGGGAATAGAATTCGAGCAATCGATGAAATTTTTCTTATTTTTTGAAATTGAAGTTTTTGCTACAATTTTAAAATTCTGTAGTAACACTTTAGAAAACTCCATCAGTATTGATTAAGACAATTTCGCTTAATTATTTATTTTAGATTCTGACTACTATTTTTTTATCATTAGCCATTTTTCTATTTTACTTTTTGAGCGTTTTCTTCTGTTAGAAAGGCAATTTGAATATTATGTAAATACTCATAAAACCATAATTA